>CM016624.1:8057294-8243770 GCA_005393395.2 Gossypium australe | reverse complement strand
AAAATTAGGTTATGAAAATTAGATGGTCGATATCACTATTTTTTTGTATAAAAAAATAATTTTTAGAGTTTTGAACATCAAATGATCGACACATATATTTTTTTTCAAACCGTATTATATTGATATATATTTATACCAATATTTTAAAAAAAAATTGGAGTTCTGGCACACTAATGGTCAGCACCCCTTTATTATTTTAAAATATAAAATATATAATCAAACTTGGGAAATAAAAAGGATGAAAAAACAAGGAGGGGTTAATGTTGTAATATTCTCATCCTCTTTTGTTGGCAGGCATTTGATATTCCAAAAAAATAAAATTTTTTATCTGATAAAGGGGTGCCGACCATCAATATGCCAGCACCCCAATTCTTTTTTAAAATACTGGTATAAATAGATACAGTTTAAAAATAAATACATGAGTGTCGGCCATCTAGTGTCAAAAATCCCAAAAATTATTTTTTTTAACAGAAAAAATAGTAATGCTGACTATCTAGTTTCCGTAATTCAATTGTACTTTTTTTATCAGGGTCATTTACGTAATTAATTATTATTTTTAGGTTATTTGAGTAAAATAGCCTTCCAAGGTCCCATGATTTGTTGCCATCCTCAAGTCAGCATCCTGCTTGGTATAATAAAATCTTCAGTCCAACTTGGACTTTTAATTTGCCTTCTAATGGTTGTTAGACTTTAATAAAATCCCTGTTGATATGACCTATATGCTGTATTAAATTAGAGTTGTTTATGGATTGGGTTGGGTTAAATAAAAAATTTAGGTTCGGATTTAAAAAATAGATTTAAAATTTTACTCAAATTCAGCCCGAATAAAAATGCTAAAATTCGAGTCTAGTTTGACCCGCCCGTTTAAACCTAAAAACATATTTCACTACTAAATTCAATTTCATTGTTACTATATTTAATCTCATTGTTATGCTAAATAATCTCACTAGGTTATACAAATAGATACTAAACCAACTTGTGAAACTTTTAGGTCTAAATGAACTGGACCACTAAATCTGATTAATTAATTTGATTTTTATTCTTTAAATTACAATTTAAAAATACATTTTCTTCTCAAGAAAGCATCTATTCTTGAAGGGGAATAAAAGGAAAAATGATTTTTTTTAAACCTACAAATTTACTAACAAAAAAAAAAAAAAAAAAGAAAAAAGCATCCTAGCATCCATAATTTTCCCAAGAAAACAAATTCAGTTTCTAGATATTAAAGAACTTGGCAATTCGAGAAAACATAAAAAAGACCAACCCTAATTAGTGAACCATTACAAAGCTTCAATAGGTCCTCTTTACTTGCATTAAAAGCAACTCATTTACCCGAATTTCTTTTTATCATGCCTCTGTATAAGCCTAAAGCCTGTGCCATCATCCCTGCAGGATTGGCAACATCGTTAGGAAGTAAAGTTGTGCTGCTCTTCTTGGCTAGCACACTGAATGCTTCGATGTTTTGCTCCACAACCCTCACGGTCGCTTCCTTGACCCAGGTAGAGCCGATTGCGGCTGCAACTTCCCTTATTGCCTTTGCTGTAGTTCTTGCATTAGCAAGTATAGCTTCTGCTTTGGCCATTGCTCGGTTGAGCCGACTTTCCCCTCAAAAATCAGAATCCGCATGTGTTTCTTGTGTTCCGCTTCTGCCTGAAGATCCATCGACTTCTTTACGCCTTTAGGTGGTGATATGTCTTTGATCTCATAAAGCAAGCACTCTAGTCCCGAAACTGTTTACAAAGGCCAGTAGTCAATAGCATCGAGGATGTTCTTGTTGAGTGCATCACACCCTTCGAAAGTCTTGTCAAGAGTGATTTTCCCGAGTTTGCTTCTCATCGTCGTTTGCTCTAATTGAATGACTGCAAATATAGGATCTTCAATGCCATAAGGTGCCAATAAAGGATCCACAATCCTTATATAAAGCAGTCCATCAATGGCTATTGAGACATAGTCATTTGTTTTAGTAGTTTGATCTGATATGGCGATTGCTTGCTCCTTAAGCACAATGCACATACTTGATTTTATCAACTATCGATACCTTCTGATACCTATCTATATTGATCAATACAAGTACATATAAATTGATATAAAAACCGAAATGGTACGCTGTTAATTCCATTTTAATTTTTATCTTTTTTCTAAATCGGTATGTATCGGCCAATATAATTGGTACTGTTAACGAGAAATCAAACATTTTATGAAATATATTTGCAGTAAAGCTGGTACTGTAACGACTGAGCTTCTACAAACGAAATTGATCCTCCATAGAAGAGTTTCTAAATTTTACAAGAGTCAGTATCCTCCACCTCAACCACAACAACCTTTTCAGGCATCAGAAGCCGTTCGAAGCATTGGTATTTGGCCGTGATCAGAAAAGTCAATCTTGTTCAGTCTCAAACAGCACAACACTTGCTCCGGAAGTTCCTCTTGTTTTTGTGCCTGTCAATTGAAGGCAAAGATCATTAATCCAAACTTTAAACATTTACAAGTTTGAAGGAAGTTATACCATATTTAACAAAGAACCCAGATCAGGGCGTTACCTGGATGGTTAAACCCAGATCAAGAATTCCGTTCTTCAATCGATCTCGAAACGACTCAAGCCCCTTTCTTGATATATAACTGAAGCGATGAATGTCCAAATCAATCTCAAAGTAATTTGAACCCTGCATGAGAAATAGAGTCAACATCCTCGTAACTGATTGTATGATGCCAATGACTTGGCAGTTACAACTAAATATCATATGCGCTTTAAGTTCAGAAAAACTAGATGGAATTCAAGCTGATAGAAAACGAGTGTTGGACATCAATGCTTCAAGAAAAATGAAGAATCCAAATGACATATGTAAAGGTTTAATATTCTTATGAATTTAGAATGGCCTTGGTGTTTGCCGAGTATGCTTCCAGGCTGAAACCCATTGGCATTATCTCAAGGGACAATATGATATGTTATTTGGTCATTGAATAAGTTGGGACTACCTAGTGAATTCAGTTATGCCCGAAATACAAGATCGGTGTGTCGAAGTCACATCATAAAACAAATTCTGTTTGATCATAGTGCTGTCTGTTTATATTCCTAACCTATTCGTTCAACTAAACACTGACAAAGCCAACGAGCAAACTAGAAACTTATGCTATACCTTGTAAAAGTTGTGCTGCGGGCGTGAGAGAACCGGCTTTTCATTATAAGCATTTACAAGTTTCTTTTCAGTAGAACTCAAATTGAGGTCATCAGGATTAACCAACCCAGCCATGATCTTTAACCTTTCTCTGAAGGGAACGGTAGAGTCTTTCGCAAACCCTCTAACCTTTTCCATCTCATCATCGACCAATTTCTGGACCAAAAGCACAAATCTTTAAGAGATAGTACAAAGTGAAATAAAAAAGTGGCTAATATTGAATGAATAACCCGGAAACATCGTAACATCAATTTGAAAAGATAAGTTTATCCTATATTCTTTTATTCACTGTTCAATTTACCTATACCATTCTAGAACTACAAAATACCAAACAAGAGGCATCCATGTCAGTGCCGAGACGATGAAGCTAAGACATACTTCTACCACACATTTGCATGTCTAGAAGTCTATGTTACTTGAACTTGGGGGTCTCAGATATGGGAATGTACCCTACACAGATAAGTTCAACATCTTCTAACTTTTTTCCTATATTTGAAGGACCCTAGGAGTGTAATATCCTCATCCCATGTCAGACATCGGTGTCGACACGGATACTTATATGAAGAACCAGCACAGCATAAGTAGAAATAGCATCCAAGTGACTACAAGTTTTAGTTTAATCTACAAAGTGGGATTCTCTAGCAGCAAAGAGGAATAGCTCAGAATCATTTGACCTGAGAAACCGGACTAAGGACCCTTCTACTACTGACTATGGGTATTAACAACACTTATCCTCAATATGCTGCAAAGTACAGTAAGCCCTGGGAGTTAAAAGAATTTACAGAAGGCTAAGGGCATGACCTTGAATACCATACAAATTAAATAAAGATACATGTCCTGACAGTGAAATGTTATAATGTTACCTTGATGCTCTCCTGATATTGAGGCGAGATGAGCCCGTCAAAATTCTCAGAAACTTTGAAATAGAGAACAAGACTCATTCCTTCACCATCACTATCGCCAAGGAACATTGCAGCGGGATAAGTAGGCAACTGCAAGAGAACATGCAAGACAAATCACTGAAATGATATTGCCAGGAAGCATTTTTTTAATGATAGAATTCCAGTGCAATATTCCACCAAGATACATCACAACAATTAAATACGGACATTCTGAAACATACCTGAATATTAACAATTAGAAGAGGGGGCACTTTCCCATTTGCTTTTACATTAGGAAGCTCAATATGTTGGGCAATGTGATTTATCTTTGTCGGGCAGATAAACAAGTCAACGCCTATTGGAGTATAAGGGGAGAAATGTCGTGCCGGACATTTCCGTTTATCTCTAATGGAAAATAAATAAAAATTTCTCAGTAAAGATTAAATGGATAGAAATATAAAAACATTATAATTGTGAACTTCATTGGAAAGATACCAACACAAATGGTAAAATTCAAGGGTTAGAATAACTAGCATACTTGAAATAGGTCTCGCCTCGAAGTTTAAAAGTTGATGGTGGAATATCGGACCAACATCCTTGACTTGCCTTCTCATCCTTGCTACACGGAATTATATATCCAGCTTTGGGACGATATAAAAATCGTTTTGATGCACCTGTTATCAATAAAGTCAACATTATATTCTACTTTAGGAGTTATCATTGAACTCAATAAAATACAAAGAAAAACTTTGGAAATAAAATTAACTCAAATTACTTACAGTCCTCGAGTTTGTCTTCTGCATCATATGATCTCCTCTTAAAAGAAAGCCTAAAAACTGCTGATTTCCTTCTTTGAGATTGTGGAGCCAAACCAGATGTCAAAATCTTCTCATTGAAACTCACAGAAGGAATCATTCTCGATAATCCGGGTCTTAAGTTTTTCTCTTCAGAATTACGCCTATCCTCCTTCAGACCTTTAAAGCTTCCGTAAGGATGACCTAATAGTTTCTTCTTCCTATTACCCATTTCATCCGCCTTTCCGAAGCGTGAAAGCTCATTACCCTGGCTACTAATGTGAGACAACCGATCTGTTTCTTTAGGTTCACCTTTGCTCATTTTACCTCCATCTGTCTTTAAATAACCTTCATGGTATTCTTCGTTTTTGCACTTGCCATCCATGAAGCACGTCGAACTTTCATACTGAAGCAGCTGTCCACTTGATATATTCCCAATCGCATTGCTCACTGATGGAAAACCATCTGGAAAAGAAAAATCCAGACAAATTACATACATAAGACGGTCATAGATGACTAAATCTTCCCCCTGTCCGTGCATACTAAAAAACAGAAACCAAGAAAAATTAGCAATCATAAGTATTTGATATATTTAGTAACTGACATTGTCTAAAATTCAGCAGATGCAGAAAATTTTAGACAAGATAATGAGTACTAGTCTCATATGATGATTCATAGTTCGGCTCCACATTGTCCCATTGCTATATCATCATGCTTTATTTTCTATTACAGAACTCTTTAAATATGATCAAGGAAAGGTTGAATCTTCCATTACCTCCATGAATGCTGAGGAAATCATCGTCCGAATCGGATTCAAGAATACTAACTGAATCAAACCAAAGATCCTCTTGGCAAGCTACAGCAGAAAAGAAACTTCTTTTGGTCAGCTTTGATTTCCATTACTGGAATATACTAAAATCTAGTGCGCAAGGACCAAAAGACAAAATCCTCTTAATAGGAATCTTTTTTGGAAAAAGGAAAGGAAATTTAGAACCGAAAACATCATGGAATCTTGACAAAAACATGGTTTTTCAGACAGTTCATTGCACAGAATAAAAAGTAAACTGGAAAGTATAAGGAGACTAACTATGTTACTTCAACTATTTGTTTTTCTTCAAGTACCCATGGTTGAAAAATATTCGGACATGTGTAAGAAGGTATGATCCTCCACATATATGGAAAAAGTTTTAATTTTTGAGCATACCCGTATTGTACATATACTTGGAGAAATAACATAGAGTACCAAAATGCTTATTGTATACTATCATTTACATTAGTTCCTTTTTAACAAAATATTTATCACAGGACACGATCGGAAGTTATTGCAATTCTGAAAATATAAGTCCCTTCGATTTTGGAAAATAATTTATACCCTTTCTTCATAAGTTTTTGGTAACCTACCAAATATTCTTCAGCAAAGATTATTAACATTGATGAAAAGAAATGATATACCATTTGTATCAATTTGACTAAGATGCCACTGAAATTGAGTGAAATTGAATGTTGAGCTTGAAACCTCCGATCTTCTACGAGTAGTGGTTGCACCATTCTCCATATGTAAATATTCACTAACAGCTATATCTGTTACACGAGCATCACTATTCCTTTTCTTGGTTCCATCTGTGATGGAACGGGAAACCTTCCCACTGTGTTTTCGGAACCGACGACGGGGCCTTCTCAAATTCTTGATTCTTTCAGCAGGTGCTGATACACAACTCCCCATTAAGACTGCTTAATTGCAGAACCCTGGTTTAACACCAAATATTGTTTACATTAGATATGCCAACCATTTCTGCAGGCAGTCGAATTTACTGTAAAAAGATCAAATAACTTGCAATTAATGGTAGAAATTATCACATGATCAATCCGGAAAAAATGAAATGTTACCTTAGGTGAAAATATATATATATATATATATATGAAACAATCATGATCATAATCATCAAAACTCCTTAGTTGACAGCAAACACTCTTCATTTTGTTTAAAGCACCAGGTACCGGGATATGATCCTCCAAGGACATATCCAAGTCTGAATAACATAGCATATTATAAAAAATATATAGATTTTAAACAACTGAACCGAGGACCCAATATAAAGTCCCCAGTTAATCATGGATTTCTAGAGCTTAATCCTGCCATATTCATTAAATCAGAAAAAAAAAAGCATTTTAGGAAGGAAAAACAAAAATAACCTTAAAAAAATCCAAAATCAACAGGAAAAATATTTTCTGAAAACTTAAGATGATCAATGTAAAAAACCCCACTGTTTTATCTTGATGCAGAACCACTTTGAAGTTTAACTATAAATCTAAAATGGAAAAACTGAAAAGAAAAGACAACATAGACTCCATATCCAATGAGGTTAAAGAGACAAATGAAGAGGATTGAGGCAACAAAAACAATATAATTTTTTCTTTTTAAAAAAATGAAATCTGTCCCACATTAGAAAGAAATATGAAAAATGCTCAAATAACTCAATGTGAAAGTGAAAACTGAGAGCTAAAGCTAATCTTGTAAAACATATATATATATAATATAAAAAGTTAAGAAAGAGAGTAATTTTGTACAAAAGAAAAGTTTGGATCAAAAAAAGGGAAATGAACTTTGAGTAATTTAATTATATAAAATAATTAAAAACAAAGACTAAATTGGAAAAAGATTTGTTTTTCCATAATGAAAAGGTGCAAAACAATGTTCAAACTTCAAAGAAAATTATGTGAAAAAGACTTGACAAAGACAATATTGATAACATATTTTTTATTTCTTAGAAAATGGTAAGAAATACATACAAACTTTGAATCCAAAACTGGAATTTGGCAAATACATAACACAGGCAGAATCAATCTTATGTTCAAAAGCAAATATGCTTACCCCCCCCCACCCCCACCTCCCCCCAAAAAAAACTATCAAAATGAATATTAAAAGTCAATGCTGTTAATAAAAAAATTTTAAAAGAAAGAAACTTTGAATCTAAAAATGAAATTACAGGGAAAAACACAAATTTTATTAGTTGAGAAATTTGAATGTGATGGGAAAAAGAAACAAAAGCAAATATCTTTACAGAGGGGGAAAAAACAAAAATGTTAAATGAATATTAATGCAGACATTACAAGCAAAACCTAGAAAACATAACAAATTACAAATAAAAAAACACAGAAAAGTTAACCAAGAAAAATGGATCAAATTGAAATAAAATTACCTTTGATCTTTTGTGTTCTTCCTTGTCTCCAGAATGGGATCTCCCTGCTGAGAAAGCAGAAAAAGAACACAAGGGACAATCCAGGTCGGGTCGGATCCAGGTACAAGGGGTAGAAGATCAATAAAAAAAAAAAATCAGCAAGCACTGATTTTAAAAGAATGAAGAGATGAAAGAATATAAAGTGGTAACAAAGGAATTAGAGAAGAGAGTTTGATGGTCGAATAGGAAGAGGTTTAAATAAATGAAGGGAAAAAATGGTGTTGGAGTTTTGTTCTTTGTCTCCTCGAATTTAGCTTTTGTTTTAAAGCTTCCGTCTTTTTTTACTGTTCCTCGTTTTGATTGTGATAATGGTGTCTGAACGCCATTTCTAACTTTTTCTTTTTCCTGCCAATTTCTTAATTAAATAAACGCATATTTTTCCGGCTAATGATTTAATAAGTACTGTTTAACAAGTGTATTCAATCTGAAATAATCATTTAATCAACTGAGAGTTTGATAGAAAGAAGCTAAAGCTGAGTACAATAAATCTATTCAAATTAAAACATATTTTAGACTAATAAGTTTAATATATTTATAATTTTATTTTTGGATAATTTTTAAAGTTGTGTTTAATGGTGTAAATTGTAATTAAAGATTTTTTTTTTTAAATAAGTAACAAAAGCATATAATTTGTGTAATACCCCTATACCCGGTTCAATAATGCAGACCCGGTATAAGATTATTACATTTGGTGTCAAAACAATTATGACAAGATACTTTTTAATTGAAACATTTGTATATAATATTTTAACTTACCAACCATTTTTGCTAACATATTTATTGTTTATTAATTCATTTCATATATACCAAAATACTTCAACTAACGGAAAATAGATAGAATTTCAAGAATCTACATTTTAGTCCCTATCACATGGGAACACCTTTGAACTATATATGTACATGCTATTTTAATACAAAATACAATACCTACTTTTGAAACTCGTGAGGATGTGATGAGGTGAGAGATCTTCTAGTTGGACTTCTCTTCTAGACTAATTGTACCTACGCGTTAAAATAAACGCGTTAAGCCGGTGAAGGCTTAGTAAGCACTACAAGAATAATTAAGTAAACAATTATAACAGAATATTTTAAACTCAATCAATTATTGCATATCTACTCACATATAAGTCATTTCAACTATGCATTGCTTTAAATAAATTTAACTTATCTTTTGTAAGGTATTAAACTTACCTTAACACATCAGTGATTCACTTTTGTTCTCATTTCACATTCTTAGCCCAAAGTAGACTTTATAGAACACACCGGATATACAGAACAAATACAGAGGTGCATTATGATGCACAAGTGAACAGAGAGCACCAATGTGCTAATAATCAGAGAGCACTAACATGCTAATATCAGAGAGCACCAACGTGCTAATATCAGAGAGCGCGCTAAAGTTCCTTAATGGCATGCCACTAATATCCTAGTAGTTCTAAATTCCGTCTACTTGGGCATTAAAGTTGAATCTCATACATTTAAATACTTTATATAAATATTTCGAAAAAGATAAATAAAAATAAATAATTTAAATACTTACAACAAAAAAGTTGAGATGATATAAGTTGTTCTTCCTTCACTCCTTAACCTTCTCTTTTCCTTTTCCTTCAATTCGATCTTCTCCTTCTTTTTCTTTTTCTATTAAACTTCCAAGCTTCAAACTTTTAATTTCCCTTTTTCTTCTTTCTTTTCTCTCTCTTTTTTTTTCTTTCCCCTGCTCTCTGTTTCGTTTTGCTTCTCTGTTTCTATATCTTTCTATTCTTTTTCCTTTAGTCTGTTTATATATATAATAATAAAATATAATAATATAATAATATACTTTATAATTAATATCTATTATATATATCTATATATACACGTTTTAAACTAAAAAAATCTAGGATTTTTCATACTTAAACCGCCTCAACATTTAAAAATAGCATAATTACCTTTTTAGTCCTTTTTATTTTCTTTAATCTTTAATTAAACTTTCACACCTATTTCAATCTAATCCTTTTTTCTCAAATACTTCTAATTAAGTCAAATTCACCTAAATAAAACCCAATTAGACACACAACTAACTTCGTAAATATTTTTAATAAATATTTACGTTTCAGTTTTATGAAAACGGAGACCGAAAATATATTTTTTTCGGTTACTCGACTATCGGGTCACTACAATTTGATAGTCCAAATAAATATTCGACAATACAATTACTAATAAAATTAATAATAATAAAAGTATTTCATATTTATTGTGTTATTCTCTTTTTAAATATATTTTTATTTGATCTTTGATAAAGTATAGAACACTATATAATTTAATTAATTTAGTTTAAATAATTTATAACAAATACTATTTAAATTAGTTAATTATTTAGTTGGTTAAAATTATATAAAAAGTTCAAATTATTTAAACGACATATAATTATATTTTTAAAATTAAAATATTATTATTGTATAAATATAGCTTTTAAAACTTGAATCACGTACATGTTTGAAAAACTATAAGGTAATCAGATTTGAATGTAATTGTTTATAATTATTTCAGTTCTATCCTAAAAATTGAGGAAAATATATCTAATTTAATGAAATCTATTAATTATGATATTACTTAAATATGTAATTACACCTAAATCTAAGATAATTCACTTACAAGGTTTTACTGTAATGTAATCACAATGTTTGATTAATGATTAATTTGTCCACAATAAACTTTGGTTATTTAATAATTTTAAAATATCACTTTAGTTATTAATTGAATTTCACCACTCAAAGTTTATGTATACAAGTCCTTTACAGTTCAATCGGACCGCAAAAGACTTTTCTAATTATGGACATCATCAAAACTCTTCATACTCATTATTTCAAGTATTCAAATAACTCAATTCCTACTATTTACAACTATTTAACATTTTTAACTTTTTGTCCGAGTTTACTTATGCATATACACTGTACGTGTGTATATATATATATATATATGACAAAAGAGAAAATTATTTATTCAAAGTATGAATTTTTTAAATTTATTTATTTATTAATTTTAAACTTATTAATATAATATTTTATTTTTTCATTTTTTCACCCTTAATATTATATAAAAAATTATTTGATATACTGGCTTATTTGGCTTTCAAATTTTATAAAAAAAATTTATTTTTACTTTTCATTTAATTCTTCATCTTTTTTAGTTTTTAAACCTATATTTTTTTTATCAAATCACTCAAAAATGGATAGAAAATATAACGTCTTTTAACATTGCTTACGTACACACATTGATTACACATCAGCATTTAATTAATTTTTTAAAATTTAAACAACTAAAAAAATATAAAATTTATTTTTAAAAATTAAAAATCATTAAAATTATTTTAAAAAATAGATAATTGTTGACATATCATCCACGTAATAACCCACATGTATGTCACATCAACATTGTAAAAATATAAAAATTATTTTAAAATTACATATGGTGATATAGCTCGTTTTATTTAATTATTATTATTAAATATTGACTTTAGAAAATATAAAAATTTAGATCCATATGTGGAAGTAAAAATAAGGAATGAATTTATAAGTAAAATATTTGGAACTTGACTTAAATGAAAATCCGATGCATAGATTCCATCTATAGACAATCAATTTAAAAAAAGAAATTAAATGTAACAGTAAGAAATATGTTGTGAAATTATCAATTTTGTCAAAGGCATCGTTGATTACAATCCAGGTGTTAAAATTGTGGCTAATCCACAAAGGGAAAGAAAAAACAAAACAAATCCACAAGATTTGAACTTAACATAAAAATTAAAATCCCATAATTAAATCCAGCTCTTCTTGCCTCCTTCAACCACTATTTCGTGACCCCTTTTTCCACCCTACCTTTCAATTGATTTCAGAGAAAAGCTGCAAAAACGTCAATAAGATAGATGGAATGTAAGAACAGTGAAATACCATTTTTTTTGGGGGGGGGGGGGGACACAATCCCATTATTCTCTTGTCTTTTTTACTTATCATTTAATAAAAGTATTTTATTCACATTTGATAGAATAATTAACTGTATTTTAACAGAAAAAGTTAATTAAGATTAAATTCAAAACAAATAAAAATATCCAGTCATAAAATTCAAATCCAAATTTGAATGGAAGTCTTATTATGTGCATTATCTCTTGCTATTTCATGTAAGGTGAATGGTCACAATCTCATAGTGAAAAAGGAATGCACTTTATTCATAGGTTTGGACCTAAAATGCATCAATCTCTTTCACGGTTTACATGAATCCAAGTTAAGATATTTATTATTGAAGTTAAAAAGAGAGATTTTTTTTTATTTAAAAAAACTTATTATTGAATAAGTTATTATATTAAAAAATAAAAGAGCTTTGTACAATCATCTCTGTAACATCCTAGATTAGGGGTTATGCGATTAGTGCATAATCCATGTAAGAGAAGGCTTAGTATGTAGTTGGGAGTGTTTTAAGGGTTTTGAGAATCCAACGAAGGAAGTTTTGGAAAAATATTAGAATTTTAAGTCTAAAGGAGAAGCTAGGTGAAGGAGGCCTTAAGGAAAATTTTAGGCGCTTTTGGAGATAAAAGAGGCCTTGGTAAAGTGGCGGTGATGCACCATTTAAGGGCCTGGAAATGACGCCTGGGCAAGGGCCTTGGTTCAAGTCTTGATGGCAGCAAAGTGTGCTTTTATTTTTATTTTTGGCGTCAAGTAAGGGGGTTATTTAATTTATTTTGAATTAGTGGGGAATTATTTTATTTAGTATAGATAGAAGATAATGGTGACTTTAGTTTATTTAATTTTAAATGGGAAGATAATGGATAATGTGATAGATTATTTTTTTTAAAAGTTGGGTTTATTTAATTTATTTTGAATGAGAGGTATGGAGAGAATATAGGAAAGAAATAAGGGGATATGAATGGAGGGTGAACTAGTGGCCGAATTTGAGTAGTATATATATAAGAGGGATCATCCTTTGGAAATTCTTTTCTTCACTTATTTATCCTTTTGCCGAATTTTCCTAGGCCTCTTCCATTCCTTTATTCTTCTTTTCTTCAACACCATCTTAAATCTTGGTTTCCAAAGTCGATTCTCTAAGGAAAGGGGCTGCCGACTACACTCTTTACTCCTCTTGATAGCCGAATATGCAGTTACCCTTTTTAAAAGCTTAGCCGAACCTTGTGGAGAGCATTAAAGACGAAATTTTGATCACTTTGAACCTATTTGCTTCTTGGCCGAATCTACTTCTTTGTCTCAAGCTTCTTCCTTTTTATTGTTAGCCGAATCTTCAAGTGGTATTATTCTCCTACACCTGTCGCTAGTTTGAGAAGCCGAAAGTGTCTTGGGTGGTAAGTATTTCTCCTTTAGAAGTCGGCTTTGGATTCTTTTCTTAAAAGGTACCGAATCAAGGGATGGCCTTGGTTTCTAAGGGATGGCCGAATGTTCTTATTGCCATAATAAGTATTTCTTTTATGTAGCAACGTGAAGGAGCCTTAAGGGAGTCTCTTGGATTCGATTCAGCAAGGTAAGCCTATATGTTCTATTCGGCCATAAGTGTAACACCCCAAACTCGGCCCACGAGCCTTGACCGGATTTGGTATGTCACTGCGGAAAACGTTTGAAAAATATTTTGACTTAAAGTAAAAGCATAAAAAAATTTTGCTTGTTTGTAAAATCTTGGTATTTTAAAATTCCAAATAAAACTAAGTTATTACAAAATATCCGGGTTGGAACTTTAATACATATTTTTAAAATTTAAGTTGCTAAAAATAAACATTTCCAGATGATAATATAATTGACAATCCAACTTAAAACATAATAATAATCCGTAAATATTTTAAAAGGCCATTATTACAATAAATAACCTTTCATAAATAAAATGTGTAAAAAAAATAAATTTATCATCTGCATGGGCCACCTTGTATCCACTCCAACCCGGTCCAAGCACTATGCGTCACCTGCGATGTTGGTAAAAATTGGGTGAGTCATACAGACTCAGTGTGTAATTAGACCACTGAATTCCATCCACATGTCAAACCATAGAATAACCCATATAACAGATATTAAGATAATTTAATCACATGCTTTCACTTATTGGGCTTGGCCCACAACCACATCACATTCTTATAATGGTGTAATCAACCACATGTTTCCACATACTGGGCTTGGCCCATTTCCACATTAATTCACATAGCAGACAGATTTATGCAAAATGCACCCAACCCAGCCTAGGGTCCATCCTTTACACCTACCTTGGCAGACCCCCTGCCCAAGGCCGTGGCTAATCCACCGATCACATAGTGATCCACATATCTTACCTTGGCAGACTTGCTGCTCAAGACCGTGGCTAGGCCACCGATCACATAAGTGATCCCACATATCAATCAATCTACGGTGATGCACACAGCTATCAACCGCCGAGATGTGGCACCTAGCCAACACCTACCTTGATGAAGCACATAGCTAACATCAAGCGCTAATGTAGCACAAGGCTAACATTAGACCACGTACATAATGTACACCCTTTCTTCTTTCACATTCAGATCCCATCCCATGCACATGCAACATATGATAATGTCATAACATAATAAAATGATGCATGCACATGCTATTCGGCATACAAACATATTCTCATTGGCATATTCACATTCTTAATATTTAACACTGACCTGATTTTCGATATACCCCTTAAGGGTATCCATTCATAATTGTCACTGCACACATTAGCATTTACACCACACATACAATATAACATAAACCCCGAAAACAGTGGGTTAATCACACACCTTACTATTTAGCGAAATCCTTAGCTACTTGAATTTAACACGATCCCGGAACTTCCTTATGCCTGTCGATTTACCCTTAAAAACCAAAATACACAATCGGTCACCACTTATACCAAATATGGCCTATGTAGCAAATATAACATTTGGCCCATATAGCAATTATAACATTTTGGCCCATAAAGGGTATTTTCGTAGTTTGGCCCATAGGGACATTTCGTAATTCGGCCCGTTAGGGCATTTTCGTAATTCAGTAATCGTACCCACTAAGGGTAATTCGATAATTTACTCTCTAAGGGTAATTCGGTAATTTACCCTACAAGGGTAATTCGGTAATTTCATATTTAACGGTGTTTTCGAAGACTCACTATCGCCTCGAGTGATACAGAACTCTATTTGGGTCTCTACGGAACTATTGGGTCAAAAATCCATTTTAAGCCCAAACGGGGTAATTTCGCAACTAAAACTTAACTAGTAATTTGGGACATACAAATTTAAACTGTCCATTTGCGTCATACTGACTAAATTAGTTATAATTCGAGTTAGAAAACTCGAAATCTAGATCCGTAAAATTTCTTGAAACTAGACTCATGTATCTTCTTACTGAAATTTTTCCAGAATTTTTTGGCCTAGCCATTTAGTACAGTTTATTCCTTAAAGTTTCCCTTGTTTCACTGTCCAATGATTCTGACCTCTCTTAACTTAATTTCAAATATCTCATTGTACGGTTTTCATATACTGTTCCAACTTGTTTCTATTGAAAATAGACTCACTAAGGAATCCATACATATAAATTATAACCAATAATTCATTTTGTACAATTTTATATGATTTTTCCAAAACAGATCAGTGAACCCCGAAGTTAATCAGAACCAGTATCACTAAAATCAATATATCTCAGAATGTAAAATTCCTTTTCCTTCTCCGTTTCTTCCATATTAAAATAGACACAGTAAGCTTTAATTTGATATCTTATTCACTTTCTAATTCCTTTTCTCCTATTTTTAGTGATTTTTCAAAAACATGTCACTGCTTCTAACCGAAACTGTTTTATTACAAAACATGATTATCACTACCATTAAACGCACGTCCGACTGATCACGGATACCGGTTATCAATTTTATTCGATATTTCTACCGAATCACAGAATATTTCATGTAAACTTTCAGAGAGATGTGAGATTTTCTCACCATTTCAAACATATATTCGGAAGAGTATGAGATTACACACCTTATTCGGAATCCGTAACGGGATGCTCTCCACGGCACCAAAAATCCGAGTCACTTATAACGAGGGATAGGTTTTCGATTGAACCTTTGATAAAGTACTTCGAGACCTTGCAACCAGCATAAACTCTCTCATGGCAAGTCCCTAGACTCTCAACCATATTACAAATTAGTCCCCTCATTAGCTAGCTTAAGCTTTGGGGCTCCAAAAATACAAAAATTATCAACTAAAGTCATCAAAATCACTTACTTGCTAAAGGATTTGTTTGCTGAAATTTTTGAGCTCTCCAACCCTTGTTTGCTACCAATTTTAGGTGGTGATGAAGAGAAGAAAAGATGATACTTCTCTTTTCTTTATTTTCATAACCCCTTTTTTTTTATCTCTTCTTTCTTTCTTTCTTTCTTTTTATCTCTCTTTTTTTTTATCCACCTACTCCACTCCACAAATTCTTTTATTCCTTTTTCATCCACCTACTCCACTCCTCAAATTCTTTTATTTCTTTTTCATCCACCTTGTAACAGCCCAATTTTAATAGTGTCGGAACAGTGATTCGAGATCACTAAATCTGACGAAAAGTTAGAAAATTTTGTTAATCGATAATTATAAGTTAAGTGTGATTTTAGAAATATTTTAAAATTAGTGAATTTTGTGAACTGAAAGAATTAATTAGAAAAAAAAAAAAATTGGGCCAAAAACGAGGTATTGAGACCTCGAATTCATAAAGTGAGCCATAAATATTTCTAAAAATATTTATGGAGTGTCATTAAGTTATTATTAAACTTTCGTTAGAAAATTTTAACGTTTGGGTAGGAAATTAAATGAAAAGGACTAAACTGAAATGAAAGTAAAAGTTAAATTATAGATTAAAAGAAATTATGAAGGATCAAAATGGTAATTTTACCATTTTGCATAGTTGAGGCGGTTAACGTAAGAAAATCTCAGATTTTTTTAAAAGTATATTATTATATTATATTATATTATATTATATTATATTATTATTATATTATTATATTATTATATTATTATATTATTATATTATTATATATATAAACCAAAAGAAGTAAAAGAAGAATACCAGAAAATGAAACAGAGAACAAGACGAAAGCAGGGGAAGGAAAAGGGGAAAGAAAGAAAAAGGAGAAATTGATGGTTTGAAGCTTGGAAGTTTAATTGGTAAGTTAATTTAGTCCTTCTCTTTTAATTTTGATGTTTTATAAGTTTTAGAACAAAGTTTTGATGAATTTAAGTTGAAGTTTTTTTTGAAGTTTTAAAGCTGTTGAATATAGCATATGATGAATAAAATGATGAATTAGTGGTTTAATTGAAAGAATTTGAAGTTAGAATTGGGTAAAGGATTTAATTGTAAAATAAGCTATAACAAAACTGTTTTGGACAGCAGCAGTAGAGTAACTTTGAAAAATCACCAAAAATCGTAGAAGTGGAATTAGAAGCTGAGTAAGATATGAAATTGAAGCTTATTGAGTCTACTTTCATATGAAAGAAACAGAGAAAGCAAATAAGTTCTGTATTATGAGATATTTAAATTTTAGTGAAACTGGTTCAGGGTGATTTCGAGATCCCCTGTTCTGCCTTAGAAAAATCATTAGAAATTGCACAAAAATAATTGTGGATTAAAATTTATATGTATGAAATCCTGGATGAGTCTAGTTTCAAATGAGCTAAACAAGGAGGCCATCTAAATTCTGTACAAAGAGTAATTTAATTCGTAGTGAAGAGAGGTCAGAGCAGTTAAACAGTGAAATAGGGGAAACTTTAAGAATAATCTGGTATTGATTGGCCATACCAAAAAATTCTTAAAAATTTATAGTAAAAAAATATATGAGTCTAGTTTTGGGGAAAATTTACGGATCTTAAATTGGAGTTCTGTAGCTCTGGAAATAAATAATTTAGTGACTATAACTCAAATGGACAGCTTAAATATTCACATAAGTAAATGTTGAAAATTATTGATAATGTTACTTATAGAATGCTATATACATTAAGGATGTGGAATGGAGAGGAGGAGGAGGAAAAATACGTATGAATATTCAGTTAGCATGGCTAATTTGTAATGTTTGAGGCTCAGGGACTAAATTGAATAAAAGTAAAACTTTATGATTAGTTTTGTAAAAATGTTGGAGATGACCAATTTACATGGAATGGATTATTTTATTATTGAAAATTGCAAAATTGAATGAAATTATTAATTAGATTAAGATCGGTTGAAAAATCGATGAAAATGGAAAATTACCAAAATGCACTTAAATCTTGGTATTTCTGCAAATTTAGCCAGGTAAGTTCGTGTAACTTTAAATATGTGATATAAGGAACTATAAGTTGATAGTACGTGAAATATTGATATAATGAATTAACTAAATTATGTTTATGAATAAACGGCAAGAGAATGATATTTATCATGGCATGTCAATATGTGATTATCTGTAATATGTAAATAAAAGGTAATTAAATATGTTTAGACGAGAAATAAATTCAAGTAAGTCATGAAATGAGAAAAATAAATATGTTTTAAGGGACAATATGTTTGATTTTGATTGATTTCAAATATAAAAATGCTAGATGAAATAAAATGTTTGATAAATAAATTTGTAATTCTGGTAATGCCTCGTATCCTATTCCGGCGTTGAATACGGGTAAGGGGTGTTACACACCTACTCCACTCTCCAAATTCTTTTATTTCTTTTATTTCCTTTTTTTTTTCCTTATTTTCCTCCTTACCATACTTTTCCACAATTTAATAAGTCCACCTTACCATAATTTAAAAATCCAATTTTGCCATATTTACAAGCTTGGCCGAAATTTAGGGAAATAGTACAAAAATAATAATCAAAATTTGCACACAATGGGATTTGAACCTCTTCCCTCAAGGTACTTCACTTGATGCCATAACCTCCTTGCCATATGCTCATTTATGCTAGCAATTTACTCTTTTATTTCCATAAGCCTTGATGCCACTTACTATCTTTCCTTAATAGGCTTAAACACAAAACTTTACTAAGGCCCAACTTGAACTCGAAACTTCATAGAATCCGGTAACTTTCTAAAATCATCTTCTTAATAAGTCCAACTTGAAATAATGTCATTCTCTTGTTCTCAAAAATTTTAAACACTCCTATGCCCAAGGCCCATTGGGCCCATTCCTACTAGGCCCAATTTCGGGATGTTACAATAAGCTTTATTGGTTATTAAGTTAGCCGATTCTAACATTTGCTAGATAGGGATTTCGACAACTTCAGGAACAAGCCGACATTTCGGGATCTAGTTAGCAAGGTAAGTGATCTAGGACTTTCGGTCAAAGGCTATATCTTGGGTTTAAATGTGACCGATTTTTATTATGGTTATTTAGGGGGCAAGTCGACAGAAGCAGGGCAAGTATTCGGGATTGAGTAGACTGTGCCAAAAGGGTGCGTAGTTATCGCACTGTCTCTTGAATGTTTAAATGTGTTATTATATGTATGTATATGATGTGTATGGTAGCCGAATTAATGGCTAAAAGGGTGGATACCCATGGTGGGTAAGCGATTAAACATGTCAGTACTTTATGACAATAAGTTTCCTATGGTATACGTATGAAATTGTGATAGCATGTGATGTATGCTTATTTTAATGATATTGTGGCATGACATATCTATGCATGGGATTTGGGATGAACAAAGAAGGAAAGGGTGTACATTATGTACGTGGTCTAATGATAGCCTTGTGCTACATTAGCGCTTGATGGTAGCTATGTGCTTCATCAAGGGAGGTGTTGGCTAGGTGCCCATCTCGGCGGTTGATAGCTGTGTGCATCACCGTAGACTGATTGATATGTGGGATCACTTATGTGATCGGTGTCTTTGCCACGGCCTTGAGCAGCAGGTTTGCCAAGGTAAGATATGTGGGATCACTTGGTTGATCGGTGGATTAGCCACGGCCTTGGGCAGCGGGTCTGCCAAGGTAGGTTTGATGGATGGACATTAGGTTGGGATGGGCTTCATAATTGCATAATTTTATATGTATGGACTGTGTGGATATGGGCCAAGCCCATATGTGGAGACATGTGAAATAGCTATGCACTGAGTCTGTTTGACTCACCCAATATTTACCAACATTGCAGGTGATGCATAAGCTTGGACCGGTTGGAGTGGATACGAGGTGGCCCATGCAGAAGACATTTCATCTATTTTATTCAGTTTATTATTAAGTACTTTTATTTAAATCATTTATTGTAATAAGGCCCATTTAAAGTATTTGGGAATTTTATTTATGTTAAGGTGGATTGACATTTACATTATTAATTGGGAATGTTTTTATGTTTTAATTTTAACACCTCATACCATAAGAATTTTATATTGAAGTTTTTAATTCGGAATATTTTATAACAACTTAATTTTAATGGGCTTTTAAATACAAATGTTTTTCTAAAGACAATAAATTTATATGTTTTTCCTTCAAGTCAAAAATATTTTTTCAAACGTTTTCCGCAGTGGCATTTCAAATTCGGTCGTAGTGAATGGGCCGGGTTTGGGGTGTTACAATGTCAATTATCAATCTTTAAAAAAGTTGTTAACCAGAAATAATTGCTTCTTTAATCACTTTTTTTGAATAAGAATTGGAATTCACCAACCATGAATATTTTAGTAGTTTCAAATAGAAATCATTATATACCTATTAAACATGTACTATAATGGCAAGAAAAACTAAAGTTTTGTACTGAATAAAGTGTATTTGAATCGAGTCGAGTTTGAATATTGTCAAGTTTGAGCTCAACTCGAAATTCAAAGTTTGATACTCGACTTGAGTTTAGTTAAACATTTATTTTTAAACTCGAGCTCGGCTCAAGATATAATCGAGCTATTCTAGATCAAGCTCAATTAAGTTCATTTATCAAATTTTGTATTTAAGCTTACATTGATAATTAAAATTATGGTTAACAACATATATTAAGGGCAATGACGTAATTTGGTAAAATAAAAATATGAAAAGCCCGATAAGGCTCGTGAGCTGTTCGAATCAATTATTATTAAGCTTATATTCAACTTGATCAATAGCTTAATCTCAACTCGATAATTACTGAATCATATTTGAATTTTTTTTCAAGTCAATTTTAAGTAGCTTGCGAACATCAGTGTCTCATTTACACCCCTACTCCTAAATATGTATTTGCTTTTGTCTCACGAAACAATTTAAACAGTTTGTCCTTTTGAAAATGAAATAATTAAGCTGTCAGCTCTAAAAATACACTAGCACTCGGGCAACCTATGGTGATAAGGATGAGAAAGTAAGGTGAGTTTCTACATTTTTCTCCTGGGTGATGAATGATGATATTCTGCTTGCATAAGTAGTTTGTGCATGAATAGGGTTGTAATGTCATGACAAGTTGATTCTTGTTACTTTAAGATAGAGGATGTGATAAACCGTAAAAGTAACATATTTTAATCCCACATTTAATATGCTTTTGGATGATTTATTCCTTGTTTTATATAAAAAGGTGCTTTTAATCCTTTCTTTTCATGTCTTATACCCAGGAAAGCACCCAAGGATGAAAAGAACACAAAACGGGCCTGAAACGGAGTAAATGGGCCTTAGCACGAAATTGACACGGCCTGGCTCAAAGCACACACGGCCGTGCTTCGACGAACACCTAGAGCACGGCTTCAACTCCATACACACGACCGTGCCTCAAGAGAAATCCGAACACGGTCAGGTCTCGATCCACACGGGCATGTGCCATGGCCGTGCCTCTGTCGCTGGAAAGAGCAATTTCAGTCGGAAAAGGATACTTAGGGAGAAAGAATCGCGTTCCAAGAGCCTATAAATATCCCCCAAGTACCACCTTTGAAAGGAAGCGAAAGCTAGGCCAAGGAGCCAAGCAGAGAAAGTCAGAGTTAGGGAATAACGCGAGGATAGCCAGTTAATCCATCCCAAGAAACCGGAGTTATACTCAAGACGGCGGAATTATCCTTCAATTCCTGCAGGGGGTTTTAGGATTTTCTTATGTTTTGTTTTATCTTTTCTCTTGCGATGTTTTGTTTATTCTTCATGAACTAAACTCCTCAGATACCTGAAGGGGATGGAACATAGATGGATTTTTATTATTTGATTTTTAAGTTATATGATAAATTACTTAGTTTGTTCTTAATTATGTTGCTTAATCCAAATCTAATGTGCTTAGGTGGAGGAGGAATAGACCC
Organism: Gossypium australe; assembly: GCA_005393395.2. Taxonomy (NCBI): domain Eukaryota; kingdom Viridiplantae; phylum Streptophyta; class Magnoliopsida; order Malvales; family Malvaceae; genus Gossypium; species Gossypium australe. Next base: position 8,221,499 of record CM016624.1, on the reverse strand, counting down.
TGCCTAAGAGGAGATCTAACATAATTAAGCGGAGTTGATCAAACGCCTAGAGATAGGGTTACGAGATTTTGCCGGATTAGGGTGAAACCTAATATGGGAGTCCATTGATCGATTTACTGCTATCCTAGGGGATTATTATAAGCGAACGAGAGTTCCACTAATTAACCTAGGGTTAGACATTATTCGCCTCGAAAGAGGGTTTAATATAGGTTAGGGAGTCTCACGGATCAAGCTAAGTAAAAGAAATCATATAATTTAGGGTTAGATAATAGGTGAAGTCTAGTTGGATTCTTCTCGAAGGTATCGTCGAAATCAACTGAGTTTTTCTTCAAATTTATTCTCCAATTCGTCTTCTTGTCTTTTTGTCCTTAGTTTAATTGTCGTCAATTTAGTTAAAAGCAATCTTCTAGTTCCTTTGGGTTCGATAACCGGTCTTGGCTAATCTATGCTACTGTTCGATAGGTACACTTGCCTTAATATCGTTGTCAGAGTTAGTCTCCAGGTTTGATAATTCTTTTATAAATTTTTAAAGCTCTGATTCGTAGCGATCAGGATGATTAGATGCATATATTCCATGATATCTGGGAAAAACCTCTACAGGATAGATGAACTTAAGATGGGAAATGGGGAGTGAACCATTAGTTACCCCTTCGAACGAAGCTCTAGACCTTGCGAAAGAAACACTATGGTGTTCGAGCATCAATGTTAGGTGATGTTAAAGAGGTAATGGGAGGAGGATTCGAGAAATGAAATAATGGAATGGTATTTACCGCCACAGTAGTATCAACTGGTCTTTCGGGGTGACATCGTGATGACAATTGATAAACCGTAAAAGTAACATATTTTAATCCCACATTTAGCATACTTTTGGATGATTTATCCCTTGATTTATATAAAAAGGTGCTCTTAATCCTTTCTTTTCATGTTTTGTACTCAGGAAAGCACCCGAGGATGAAAAGAACGAGAAATGGGCCTAAAACGAACCAAATTGAGCTAAAGTGGAAATCGACACGGCCTAGACTTAAGCCCACACGACCGTGCCTCATTGATAAACTAGAACATGGCTTGATCACGATTTACACGGGTGTGTCTCCTCATTAAAAGTCCAAACACGACCTAAAGATGATTCACATGGGCGTGTGCCATGGCCGTGTCCCTGTCGTGGCAAAGAGCAATTCTACTCGGAAAAGGATGCTTAGGGGCAAAGAAACCTATTTCAAAAGCCTATATAAACACCCTAAGTATAACCTAGAAGGGAGCGGTTAACTAGGCCAATGAGCCAAGCTGAAAAGGTCAGATTGGTGGGAATCACTCGAAGATAGCCAATTGATCCACCTCAAGAAGCCGGAATTCTACTCAAGACGGGGATCTCTCCTTCAATTCCTTCAGGGGGTTTTAGGGATTTCTTATGTTTTGTTTTATCTTTTCTTTTGAGATGTCTTCTTTTATTGTTATGAACTAAACCCTTCAGATACCTGAAGGGGATGATACCTAAGACGAATCTTGTTATTGTTTTCTGAACTATATGATAAATACTTGATTTGTTCTTAATTATGTGTGCTTAATTCTTGTGTTAATATTTCCGGGATATTGATTCAAGTTGGATGTGCTTAGGCGGTGGAGCAAAAGTCCCTGTCTAAGAGTAGGTCTAGCATAGTTAAGCGGAGTTGATCGCGCGCCTAGAGATAGGGTGACGAAAATCTACCGGATTAGGGTCAAACCTAATATGGAAGTCCATAGATCGAGTTAATGCAATTCTAGGGGTTTTAATTAGAAAGAGATTCAATTAATCAACCTAGGGTTAGACGTTATTCGCCTCAAGAGAGGGTTTAATATAAATTAGGGAATCCTACGGATCAAGTCAAGTGAATAAATCGTTTGGTTCAGTGTTAGATAACAAGTGAAGTCTAGGTGGATTCTTCCTAGGGTATCGTCTTAATCAACTGAGTTTTCCCAACAGTATTTCCCCAATTCATTCTTTTTGTCTTTGCGTCTTTAGCTTAGTAGTTAGTTAAATTTAGATTAGACAACAACTTCACTTATTTTAGGCTAGATAATAAAAAGAAAGTTATTATTAATACTTTTAGTTCCTTTGGGTTCGACAATCCGGTCTTGCCTAAACTATACTATTGTTCGATAAGTGCGCTTGCCTAAAATCGTTGTCATAGTTAGTTTCCAGGTTCGATCATTCTTTTTAAAAATTTTAAGACTTTGACAGACACGATCGCCGTTGCCGGGGAACTAAAATCTTAAGAAAGCTCTATTTTTATTACTTTAGCCATTATTTTTTTTTCCGCAATTTACTTTTATTTTTAGTTTAAATTTTGACTTTCTTTTCTTAGCAGGTACCTCTAGTTTATGACTAGAAGGAACCCGAAAGGACCACTAGTATACGACAGTGATATTGAAGCTACCGCTCGCAGGAATCGCAGAGAAATTAGGCGAACCCTAAATTACACAGAAGAAGAGCGAGAAGGCAGATCCAATCCTACTGAAGGGATGGACGAGAACAATCCACCACTACAAGATGTGGCAGAAAACAATGCTCCGTGTACAATATATGATTATGCTAAACCTCATTTAACAGGAGCAGAATCGAGTATTGTTAGGCCTGCTATAGCTACTAATAATTTTGAATTAAAGCCTAACACTATACAAATGATTCAACAATTTGTTCAGTTTGATGTGTAACATCCTTACTCCGTATCCGTCGCCGGAATAGGGTTTCTAGGTATTACCAGTCATAACACAAGGTATTGCATATAATTACTATTTTCAAAGTCATAGTCAATTTCATTAAAGATAATAAAGTACTATTTAAAGGTAAAACTCATTAAATGAATACATATATATATTTGTTTGTTTATTTTTTTTTATAATGACTTTACTTAAACAATTCATCAGCCACCAATGCCAAAAATAAAATATCTATGTACATATTCTTTCAACACTTATCGACACAAAATATACCAACTTCAATACCAACAAACAAACATTTAGTCATAATTTAGATCACTTCTTTTGTACGAACATAGTTAAAACAACAAGATCAAACACACCTCTTACTAACCAAAAACATGTGAATCTACGCTCATTTCATATTGCACATAAGAAAACATGGCCGAATATGCCCAACCCAAATACATGACCTATACAACTTTTCATACCAAATATACACACTTATTTACCACTTAATACAAACCCCATGTTTGAGTATCACATCTATAATTTAACTTTAAGCAATCAAACCATTTAACCTAAATACCATACATACATGCCATGAAACGTATTTACTAACAAAAATCATATCATAACCAATTATACCCGAGTCTAAGCATCTTGTTCAAAAATAAACAAATTCAGGCTTAGAAATTAAACCATTTAATCAATCACCAATCATATATACATCCTAAAGCATACTTTCTTATTCTTTTAATAACATGTCCGAATATAACAAGTAATTATATTATATCTTGATCACTCATATATATATCACACCTAATTTAAAAATGAAATAATCTCTCATGATACGTATATACCATAACCTAACATGCACAGTTAATAATACCAAACTCACGCATGATTAAACCATACTCATGCATAAGAGTATAGCCATTTTCGCATGGCCTTTATACATCATTTTCAATACAAAACTCAAAAGAGTAGTTTAGCCTATACATGCCATAGTTTTCAAAGTTTAATCCATCAAAAGAGTACCAAAGATAGATGATAGCATGATGGGCTTCCAAGTTGATCCCAAGCACGAGCCGAGCTCTCAAAAGAAATCTACAAATTCAAGAAAATAACCAAGAACAAAATAAGCTTCCACGGCTTAATAAGATTTAAGCAATTCATACTCATATATATAAGCTCATTCGAAATTTCAAAATCTAATTTATTTACAACAACCATACCGAATAGCCAAAATATTCATAAGTTGAATTTATAATCACATTATAAAATAATTAACATACATGTCACATACTTACCGAATTTTCAACTTACATTTCAAACTACCATCAATCTCAAATTAATAGGAATAATACATACCTCTAGTTTACTTACCACTCCAAACTTAATCATTCATGCATAAACATATGGTAATATTCTCGATCATTTCCGTATACTTAATTGCATTAGTAATGGAAGCCTTTTAACGAGCCTCATACCTGCACACTTGTTAATAAGGTTTAGTAACGTATCGCACACTTAGTGCTGTTACTCAACAATTCCTCACACTTAGTGCCAAATTTTCAGTAACGTATTGCACACTCAGTGCCGTTACATAACGTTTCCGCACACTTAGTGCCAATTTCTCCGTAACGTATCGCACACTTAGTGCCGTTACTTAATAATTCCGCACACTTAGTGCCATAGGACCGGTTTCGCACACTTAGTGCCCGGTTATAATTTCGTACACATAGTACCTTTCGTAGACCTTTAATTCATTTTAATGTGCACACACATATGCATATTCAAGATTTCATCCTCAGTAAACACATATACGTACATACATGCAAGCATAACATTATTTTCTCATACCCAATTTAACTCTCATATTCGGCTATAATATCATTATATACTAGCTTTACTTTGATCATATTCATATCATCATTTAGTACCTCGTATTTTTACTTGCATCAAAGACATTTAATTATACAATTCATATAATCCAATTCAACTTCCAAACAACCCCACTTTAGATTAAATTATATCAATTTCAATGACACCTTCGGTAGTTCTAAGTTCAATAAACTTACCACTTTTCAACATAGACCTATTATAAAGAATAATTCTATTTAACTCAATTGCTTAAAATCTTACCTCGGGAGTTGTCGGATTAAGCTTCCCGGCTATTCGTTTAATTTTGCTTTCCCCCGATCCTATCTCGTTTCTTTTTGCTCTTGATCTAATTAAATTCCAAATTGAACTCATTCAATTACAATTCCATTCAATTTAATCCAAAATCACATAATTAAGTAAATTACTATTTTACCCCATAACATTCAAAACTTTTACAATTTAATCCCTTATACACAATTACCCATTACACAAAATTTGGCTATCACCATTCAAGGCCGAATCTTCATAAGGACTATACAAGTCCATATATTTCATAAATTTTTCAATTTAACCCTTCAAAGTAATATTTTCACAAGTTAATCCTTAATTAGCTACATTCATCAAAAACTCAAAACAAAAGATGTTCATCTAGCTCCAATCTTACATTTAATACCAAAAATCATCATAAAGCTCAACTTATCATCAATGGTATGTAACGACCTCAAAAGCATGGATATCGGAAAATAAGTTATCGGATCTTCGTTTTTAGTAAACGGACTCGTAAAATATTTATTGAAAATATTTATAAAGTTAGTTATGTGTTTAATCAAGTTTTAATTAAGTGAATTTAGCTTAATTAAGAGCAATTAGTAAAAAAAAGACTAAATTGAAATAGGAGTAAAAGTTGAATTATAGATTAAAAGAAATTATAAAGGACTAAAATGGCAATTAAACCATTTTGTATAGTTGAGGCTGTGTAACGTGGAAAAATCTGAGATTTTTATGTTTAATATATTATTATATATATTATATAATAAAGATATTTTATGTTTTAATTATAATATTATATTATAGTGTTATATATATATATATATATGTGTGTTATAAAGAGAAAGTAAAAAAAAAAAAGAAAGAAGAACAGAAAAGAAACAGAGAACAAGACGAAAGCAGGGGAAGAAAAAGGGAAAGGAAAAAAAAAGGGAAATTCAAAGTTTGAAGCTTGGAAATCTAATAGGTAAGTTAATTTAGCCCTTTTCTTTTAATTTTGATGTTTTATAAGTTTTAGGACAAAGTTTTGATGAATTTAAGTTGAGGTTTTTGGAGTTTTAAAGTTTTTGAATATAGCATATGATGAATAAAATGATGAATTAGTGGTTTAATTGAAAGAATTTGAAGTTAGAATTGGATAAAGGATTTAATTGCAAAATAAGCTATAGGAAAACAGTTTTGGGACAGTAGCAGTAGAGTAACTTTGAAAATTCACCAAAAATCGTATAAGTGGAATTAGAAGTTGAGTGAGATATGAAGTTAAAGCTTATTGAGTCTATTTTCATATGAAAGAAACAAGGAAAGAAAATAAATTCTATATTTTGAGATATTTATATTTTTGTGAGACTGGTTCAGAGTGATTTCGAGATCCCCTGTTCCGACTTAGAAAAATCATTAAAAATTGTAAAAAAATAATTTTGGGACATAATTTACATGGTTAGATTCCTTACTGAGTCTATTTTTGTAAGAAGCAAACTAGAACATCATTTGAATTCTGTTCAAAAAGATAATTAAAATTTAGAAAAGAGTGGTCGGAACTGTCAGACAACAGAACAGGGGTGAATTTAAAGAATAAACTGTACTTATTGGCTGAATCAAAAATTCTAAAAATTTTATGACAAGAATATATGTGAGTCTAGTTTCATAAAAAATTTAACGGATCTTAATTTGGAATTCTGTAACTCAAGATATAGATAATTTAGTGACAATGACTCAGGTAGACAGCATTGAAAGAACTTATAAGTAAATAATAGAATTGTGTGTAAAGAATGTGGAATAAAGAGGTAGAGTAGGGAATTGAATAAAATTCAATTATTTATTGAGATTTAATGTTATAATTAATAATGTAAATCATTATTATCTCCGTAGCAAACAAGGAATTCGAGACATTGAGCAAGGAAGGAAAAGAGAAAAACAAATGAGGAGTAAAAACGAGAAATTTAGGTTAGTATTACTATAATTCAAATTTGATTATTTGTTAAATTTTAAATTAATATATGTATATATGATAAAAAAATTTGAAGTAAGTATCAAGAATGAATTAAGTGATAAATATGTATTGGAATTGAATTTATTATTAGTAATTGTTGAATTTTGAGTAATATGTTTAGTAAATAGAAATAAAGTTAATATTGATATTGAATTAGATAAAACTGAATTTAATTGTGAATTGAATGAAATTGAAATGAAGTTTGAATATGTATGAGCATTTGATGATATTGATTAGAAAGTGGAAAATGCATTGAATTGATGATATATATATATATATATAAATGAATGGAATGGAAATGTGAAAAGTGTTTTGAAATTGAATCAATTGAATTGAATGTGATTATTTGAAATGTACATGGATTGAAAGTATGAGGATGTGATTGAGTTGAAATGTTCATAAAATGAATGAAATTATGAATATGTGTGAATATATGAATTGTATATTGATTGGAGAAGTGAATCGAATTGAATTGAATCAACGTGAAATTATCTGAAATGTGTATTGATTAGATATTGGAAAATGATATAAATACCCTATTAACTAGTCGGGCTTAGTCGGATATAGTTGGCATGCCATAGGATTTGAGATGTATTCAGGAGATTTCCGGCTCGGCCGAGGAGATATTTCTGTTATTATATGCTTCGGTTTATCCGAAGAGGCATTTAATGCCTTATTGGTGTGTTTGGGAGGATATGATATATTGGTGTGTTTGGGAGGTTATATTATATTGGTGTGTTATGAAGGATTTATATTATTCCGGGTGTGATTGGGTTGGATATTCTGGTGTGTGGGGATGGAATCCGTGTATCAGTTGAGGTTCGAGTCAAGTTAATAGGGGTAAATAAGTGAAATGATAAATTCCGAATAAATGTGATTAAGCTATTGAAAGAAATAAGAAAGTGAAATTGTCAAATAAGATATGAAATGAGATTTGTGATATGAAATTGAATGCATGAACCAAAGGTTCATGAAATGTTCAAAGATGAATTGTGAATTGAAATATTATATAAGATGGAGAAATGAAACTAAAGTTTACAGTTTTGCTTGAAATGATATAAATAATATAAGAAGTTAATTGAAAAGAATAATATAATTGAATTATATATATTTTGAGTGTGAATTTGATATGAGAAAATGAAATTGAGATATGAGATTTAGAATATGGACCAAAGGTGTATGAATTGAATGAAGTTTAAAGCGATGATATAAGAAATAAACTAGTGAAATTGTTGTTGTTGAGATATACTTTAGTAAACACAAATTGCAATAGAATTAATATTGAATAAAGAATAAAATTTAGTGAATTGCATATGATATGAAATGAACTAATGGAATGAAATGTGGAAAATAATAATAATAAAATTTGATAGTGAAATAATGTATTGAAATAATGCTTATTATATTAGATGATTTAATTTAAAGAATGAAATAACTATTAAGTAATTGTATCATAAATTGAATGTATATAAGTTATTATATAATTTGAATTATGGTAATACTACTGAGTATACCTTTACTCAGCGTACGGTTGTTTCCGTGCGCAGGTTAATTGAAAGTCGATGTCCGGACCAGCATCCAGAGTAATCCCGACCTCAGAGAAAATTTTGAGTAATGTACTTTTCTTTGATAATGGTGGCATGTACCTAGATAATGAATAGGTTAAGTATAAGTGCCTTATAGTTTGAGAAAAATTTTAAAATGTTTGAAAATGTTCTAAGTATTCGAATTAGTCCCGAACCATTCCTATCGAAGATTCATATAAGGGACTATAAGATTATTTTATATTATGATTGATAATAATTGTGTATTAATTGTAAAGTTGTCCGATCGATCTGGTAGCACTCCGTAACCCTATTTCGATGACAGGTTAGGGTTAAGGGTGTTACATGGTATATCTCTCATACATGACCAATACACAAAATCAATACATGGGCTTGAAAGTAAAGTGAACGTCAATCTCAAAAATGCAAAAATCATAACAAATCCAAAGCTTAAACTTACCTAATTGAGCCTAAGTATTGCCGAAACCCCTTGGAGCTTTTCTCTTTTCTTATTTCTTTAGTTTCGGCCAAGTGAAAAAAAAAATGAACATGCAATTGTTTTTCTTCTTTTTGTTTTTATTATAATATGCTTATTTAATATATTATATTATTATTGTTATTATACCACACATATAACTAATATTAAAATACATAATGGATGCAAGTTGCCGTCCACTTACAAATCAAATGGAAAATTTGCAAGTTAAGTCCACATATTAAAGAAGACAAATTAATTTAATCCTCATTTTAAATAAAGGCTACTTTTACCACCTTTGCAACTAAGTCCTTTTTCTAAAATTAAACATCCAAACAAACAAATTAACCTACGATATTTTAACACATGCTCAACCTCATAACATAGACATCAAATAAAGCATTAAAATATATATTTTTTCTAACTCGGATTCGTGGTCCCGAAACCACCGTTCCGATTAGGGTCAAAATTGGGCTATTACATGATGGTTTGCAGGACGAAGACCCAAATACTCATATAGCTAATTTTTTAGAGTTCTGTGATACCTTCAAATTAAATGGCGTTTCTGATGATGTCATACGTCTTCGGTTATTTCCCTTTTCATTAAGGAATAAAGCCAAACAGTGGTTAAACTTGTTACGACGAGGGTCAATCATTACATGGGATCAAATGACCGAAAATTTTTTATTAAAATATTTCTCACCGGCCAAAACGGCCAAATTACGGAATGATATCTCTTCTTTTGTGCAGATGAATTTAGAGACATTATACGACGCATAGGAGAGATACAAGGATCTCTTGAGAAGGTGTCCGCACCATGGTTTACCCTTGTGGCTCCAAGTCCAAACTTTCTATAACGGTGTGAACCCCTCAACGAGGCAACTAATTGATTCAGCCGTCGATGGAACCCTGAATAACAGAACTCCTGAAGCAACCTATGAGTTTATTGAAGAGATGTCACTGAATAACTATCAGTGGCAGGTTACGAGGACAAAACCAACAAAATCAGCCGGAGTTTTCAACCTCGACATAGTAACCATGCTATCAACACAAGTAGAGATGATGAATAAAAAGCTTGATAGTTTGTGTTCTTCGCAGGTACATCCAGTAATGCAGTGCGACGCAAGTGGAACTGTGGCGTATCCTGAGTACCCACCCTACCAACCGGGCACAGAAAGCGAACAGATGAACTATATAGGTAATAATTTCAGATCTAATAATAACCCTTATAGTAATACTTATAATACAGGTTGAAGGAACCACCCAAATTTTTCATGGGGAGGTCAAGGAAATTAAGGAAATCAAAGACAACAACCTCCTCAAAATTTCCAAAATCATCCCTATCCACAGGAAAAGAGGCCGAACCTCGAAGAGATGCTAACAAAATTCATGGAAGCCACAGATACCCGTCTCCAAAAAACTGAGACAACGCTCAATAATCAACAAGCATCGATCAAAGGGATCGAGAACCAAGTTGGGGAACTTACTAAGACAGTTGGACAACTTGCAAAGTTAATTTCCGAACGACCGCAAGGGCGTCTACCAAGCAACACTGAGATTAACCCAAAGGAATAAATCCAAACCATCACAGCTCATGATAGTATAGGGCTAAATGAACCCAATTTAATACAAGAAAACGAGGTAGAAGAAGGTAAAATTGAGGTAACACAAGAAAAGCCAAAGCCGGTAATTAAAGATTACAAACCTCGCATACCATATCCCCAAGCAATAACGAAAGACGACACAGAGGAATAATTCGGTAAGTTTCTTAAACTTTTAAAGAAATTACATATTAACTTACCGTTTCTTGAAGCTCTTTCGCAGATGCCAGATTCCAGGAAATTTTTAAAGAAGCTATTGACAAATAAGCGGAAGATAGACGAGGAATCGCATGTGGAACTGAACGCAGTGTGCTCAGTAATGTTACAAAATAAACTACCACAGAAATTAAAAGATCCAGGGAGTTTTACAATTCCATGCTTAATTGGCAGTTTACTATTGATAATGCGTTAGATGATTTAGGGGCAAGTATAAATGTCATGCCTTATAAAATGTTTAAACAGCTAGGTCTAGGGAAACCCAAACAAACTAGGATGAGCATTCAATTAGCTGATAAAACCATTAGAGTTCCTAGAGGTATAATTGAAGATGTACTTGTGAAGATTGATAAATTCGTATTCCCGGTAGACTTTGTTGTTTTCGAAATGGATGAGGACAACACGATCCCCCTAATTTTAGGAAGACCATTCTTAGCAACTGCCAGAACTAAAATCGATGTTGATGCAGGCGAACTTATACTTTGTGTAGGTAAGGAGACAGTCACTCTTCAAGCCCTCAATTCAGCCAGAGCATCGAAGAACCAAGGTGAGAAAGTAAATTCTATTGATAACCATTCGGTTAACCCTTCTTTTCAGGAAGCACCGCAAGAGAACATAACTAAATCCGATCCTGAACCCTGTGCCAACAAGGAAATAACTCACAAGGAACAAAGGATTCAGATCGATGAACTAAAAGAAGGGAAGACGCATCTCAAAGAAGAATCAAGGATACACAAAGGAGAACCGAGGCCACTTCACGAGGCAAACAGGTTCAAAATCGGAGATCAGGTACTATTAAACAAAGCAGACCCACGAATATCTCCACCTGATCCTAACACAAGCAAGGAAATCCCTTTCAAGGTAATCGATGTTTTTCTGTACGGAACAGTCGAGGTAAGTAACCCTATGTTCGACACTTTGAAAATAAACGCCACTCGACTTAAACCCTATCATGATAATGGAACTTCCAGCACGAGAAAGGACTTTCAACTCCTCAAACCACCATGAATATACAAATAAGAGGAGAGTCTAGCTTAAGACTATAAACGAGCGCTTCTCGGGAGGCAACCTGAGTACTAACCTCATTAACTTTTACATTTTTATTTTGTCTTATTTATTCTATTTTATCCTTTCTTTATAGTACCTAAAACTAACCAAAAGTGCAGATTTCCAGGCCACACGGCCTTGCACACGGCCGTGTGGACCCCAAGAATCTCTGTACTGACATGGCAGGAACGGTACAAGTTAGAACAAATAAAATCTTCGAGTCACGGACTCCAACCACCACCCCACGGGCACTGACAAAACACCATGGCCGTGCGATGCGGCCGTGGTCGACACTATTTGATAACACACGGGCGTGGCGACCTGAGCATGAGCATCGGAGAAACGAACGAAGCCCACCACGGCCGTGCGATGCGGCCGTGTGAGATGCTACGCCCACGGTACACGGGCGTGTGAATACACCTAACTTGAAAATTTTATTTAACCCACTCACCCCTCCCTCTTCTCACATATTTTTCACCCTTTTTCCTCCCTTACACCCTCCATTGTCAGCATTCTTTGTTATTCATAGCATTCTTCTTAATCTTTTGGCTATGTCGAAGAAACGGAAGGATCCAAGCATAGTCTTCCTTAGGCAGACCGATCTACATAAGTTAATGCCGGCCGCTTCATCCACTCGACAAGCCAAGGGTCTTTGAGACCATTTAATTTTTCTTCTTCTTTACTCTTCTCCTTTATTTTCCTTCTCTTTGACAATCTTATGCTTAATTTAGTGTATTTTATTTCAGTTTCTTAGTGTCAAGTTCTAAAGGCTGCTTGGGAATCACGCCACTTCCGCTACCGCCAGCACCCCCGCAGCCCTAGAAATCACACCCACCTCGCGAACCATCCAACAATAAAGACGCCTCGGTCCATTCATCTTTCCTTTTAATTTTATTTCACTTTCTGTTTTCTTTCCCTTTAGCTTTCTTGTCCTTTAATACATAAGTAGTTTATTTTAAATTTATCTTAATAACCCCTGGCTAATTCTTTACGAGCTCCCCAATTTCTTCATCTAGCACAGAGCTCAGTAGCAGCCACCACGCCTCGGAACATCCTCCAAGGATTTCATCCATAATTCAGGAAGTTTCACCTCTCTCCCTCTCTTTTGATTATCTTACCATATGCTATTATCTATCTTTGTACATTGAGGGCAATGTACAACTTAAGTGTGTGGGGGGGGTTAAATATAGTATTATTTGAAAATACCTGAATTATGCCTTGTCCGAAAAGTAAGTTTCTCATATTATGATTAGAGTAAAATTTCCCTGCTTTATGATTCTTATTGATATGTTTTAGATTAAGTCATTGATAATTGTGCATTGATGATTAAATTTGAAGGATACTAGAGAATCAAGCATGATAAGTCAATTTTTCAGACTAAAATTTTTTTTTAGGTTGTCTACCTGAATCTGAATATTACTTTGAAGTTTGAAATCCACGAGGTTGACATCAAAACACCCATAATTTTTGTGAGATTTTGAGCATTGTAGAGCATTTATTCTTTTTCATGCTCACTTTTTAATTATGAGTGTGTCACCATTCATTCATTTTTTTTTTTTTGGTGATGCGTAACTATCTAGCCAATTTAACACTTACATTTGGATATATGATATTAGATTAGGTAGATGAGGCCTAACATCAAAAGTCAAGTTTTAGATTCCATCACCATTCTCGTAATAAAGTTTAAGCTTAGATATTGATTTAAATAATCCTTCCAAGCAAGCTTCATACCAATAGCCATTTCAAAACCAAACTAAGTTTGGAGAAACTTCCTTTTGGCCTTCCTAAAGTGCAACACACTCCACTATTTCTTTTAATTACTTTATATTTAATTCTGGCTTAGTTTAATAAACAATAAAAATTGATTTGGAACATAATTAATTTATATAAACCCAGGAAAAAGTACAACAAACATAGTCTCATATAGTGACTATTACAGGCAGGGGTGAAGGGGGCAGCAGACAAAGGGGCCGCCCTCTCTTTCTCTTTATTGAGATTGTCTTTAATCCATAATGTTTATTTATTTATTTATTTACAATAATAAAAATAATTTTATATCAATATTTATATATTTTTATAAGTGAAATTGAATAAAAATGTAATTGTTAAAAAGAAAGGATCCAATCCTTAGGTGGTAATTTAAAAAATGGATATTTATGTTACATGAGAAATAAAGCAGTTGACTAGGTGTAGACATTGAATGTTTCATAAAAGTAAGAAGAGAACATGAAAGCATGTGAGCAACTACATCTAAAATCTGCAAATTCAAGGAAGAAGCAATATGTGAAAGAAAGCCTTTATCCAAATGCTAAAATGAGAGCCAGAAGAGATCATTTTAAGTGTACATATTCTGCCCTGGGAATGGAATTCACGTCATTATAGCTACTTGGTGTGAGGGCATAATTGATATATTCGTGTCCTTAATTTTGTTTATTTTCTATAACTGTAATTCATCCATAAGCATGTGTCCTAAAACAGATAGCCCACACATGAGAACTTTTGGATTAAGTCAACTACTATTTATGGAGCTTGATATGAGATAAATCATTGTTTTGTATTTACTTATGATTTTCCTTTTAAATATAGTTATTTTAAATATTTTTATTATCTTCTTTAAAAAATTACTATATTTATATTTTATCATATCATCTCTATGAAGTTTGGATGAAACTCCTCTCTTTATCATTTTTCAGTATTTAGGATAATAAATAGTTAATTCGGGTAATTAGTTACATAATTATTTTTTATTCTATAATTAGAACAAAATAGTATAATTTGTTTCTGTCAAGTTGTTGAATTTAATTTAAATTTATTATGCAAGCGGGTTTGATGATTAGAGTTGAGTCTTTTTAATTTGCAAGTCATTTGATGAATTAAATCTTAAGAGTAGTTCTTAAGATTGTTCTCCTGACAATGGTTAATTGTCCAGTTGCTCTTGCAATTAACTTACAATCTACAAAAAGATTTGTGGTTTGAAGTTATTTTTTGATGGTCATAATCAGCTCATCATTGAATAAGGAAATATCTATAAAATGCGATCAATTCTGATATCATAAGCATTGCACCTGAGGTTGAAATTTTCAACATATTAATTTGTTCTTCTTCTTATTTTGAATTACTGTTATTTTACATTTTCTTTTCTTTTATTTATATTTATGATTTTTGAAATATTTAAAATCCTTTTTTTTCCTTATTTTTCTCACAAATTACTTATTCATGCTTACAAGTAAGTCTTCTTCACCACAAATTTAATTCTTTTAATCCAATCTCTCTCTGATTCAATCATACTTCCTTTAACTATAAATTTTTTCAACTGAAATTAAAATAGATGGATTCCATGTCGATCATTTAAAGAGCATTGCTATAACACTTTCAAGAATAACTATTACATCAAGTTTAATTTCATTTAATGATCTCATCTTCCTAAATTTATCAACACCCAAAAAAATTACTTTCGACTCACACCTTAAATCGGGCTTAAGATTGAACTCTACAAGAAGATTATGACAAGAAAGGGGTCCATTCCAAGCCCTTTTCCAACCATAAAGAGCCCTCATCCAAGAAGAACAGGACAAGCAAGACAAAAAGCATTAAAGCTCCTTTCCAGCTACTAAACCAAACAAAGTCTCTATACTTCATATGGTGTGAGCCGTCTTCATTGTATTGTTTAATATCCTATGTAACCCTAGTGCTATAACAATAATAATTGATAAAAGATAAGTTCAATAAAATAATATTTGATTTTAAAATTTTCGAATTTAACTGTATTGTTATTGAAGGTAATCTCATGCTATTAAGGGAGGGGAGATTGAGTCTTCTAATACTTGACTCGATTAGTTTTTGAGTCTAATTGAGAAATTTTGTTTAATTAGTAATATTGAAAATTTTCACTCTAACTCAAGTTGGGGCTTGAGTAATCAAGGTTTAAATGGATAAATGAGCATAATAATTGAGCTAGTTTTTTTTTTTTGAAATCAATTTTAATTTTGAATACGAAAGTCAAATAAACTTGAGTTCACCTTTTGAGTCTTGAATTCTAAATTTAATTTAAGTTTTTTTTTATTGATTGGGTTGGATTTAATTTAAATTAGACCATGGAGCTGAGTTTAAGTATAATATTTTGAACTTTAAATAGATTGAGCTGATATATATTGATAAACAAAACAAAAACAGGAAACAAATAAAGACTGGCCCGAAAAAACTAAACTACTAAGACCAGGCCCTAAAAGTGAAATATCTCAGACAAAAAAAAAATAATAACAATGGAAGAATCGAGAAACCTGAAATAAAATAAGAAAATGGAAAAAAACAAGAAACTGAAAAAGCATTAACTCCAGCCGTCCAAACGCTCAATCAGCAATCAACACCATCTGGCATCCATCATGTCCATCATTTCCGCAGTTTAAGTATAATATTAACATATTTTATATTTGTTAATTCAAATTTATTTTAAAATTATATTCGCCCATAAATTTTAATATTTTAAAAATTTTATTATTTAATAATTTATATATTTTCATTTATTAAAATTATATCAAGCAACTTAAGATTTTTTTAAATATGTTTACATTATAGTATTATATATTACTATAGATTTAATTTTATGTGTTATAAATTACATAATATAATATATTGCAAACATAGAAAACGGGTTGAGCAAGTTGGTCTTAAGACTTGAATGCTTGAGTCAAAGCTTGACTCATATTTGAAATGAACTTAATTTTTTTGTCTAAACATATTTTTCGAACATAATATTTTTATTTAAATTCCACTAAAATTTAAGTCAACATTTGAATTTAGATGAATTATACTTAAAAATACCTCAAGAGACAATGGAGCAAACTTCTTTCTTCCACGTCGAGTACTATAAATACACATAAGATTACAAATAAAATGGTTTATAAGTTGTATTAATTTGGCTTGTTAAAAACTCAATTATTCAATTAAAAATATAAAAAGAAGGTTGAAATCCGATTAAATGAGGTGGCTAACCTATAAAACATAAAGTGAAAGAAAATAAAAATTTTAATTAATAATTAATAGGTAGTCAATCTTAATTGTGGAAGAAAATTTTGACATGAGAGGGCACACGTGCACCCACGATTAATGCACCAAATATTTATATATATGAATAATTGAACAACAATAATTGCGCAAAACTTAGCTAAGCCTTGGGCACTGAAAATAATGGTAGAAAGGCAAATATATACACGTTGGTGAGAATCCTTATCACATGATTTCATGCATTTTATTATCAACTTTATAACTCCACTTCTTTTATTAAAAGATAAATATATATATATAAATTATACTCTTTCAATTTTTATTATTTTGATCTTTGAAGAATCGATCTAAATAAATTAATTATATTATAAATGTATTAAATAATAACGTTATTTTGAATTTTAAAAAGATAATTTTTATGTCATATTGAGTAATATTTTTCCTTTGATAGAAATATATCTAAAGTAGTTTTCAACATGAAAGTAGAAGATTATATGCTTCATACTTCTAATTCAACGAATAAAAATATTCAATATGCAAGTTGAGTTATCTATTCAGACTCATTATGAAACAGTATTTGAGCCTAGGGACAACCGATTGGAGAGATCATATTTCGTGTTTAATTTGGATCATTTTCTAGTTAAGCTTTAATGAATGATGGGGTACTCTGATGGCTTACACTCCTTCAACTTATTGTAACGATTCAAGAAATAATAAGAAAATTTTAATATTAACCCATATTCTAATTAAATGATAATAGTTGTAACACTAAAAATAAAATTATTTTATATAAAAATACTATTAATAAAGAATAATAATTATTGTTATTTTATATTAATAATATATTATCATATTTATCTATATCTATAAGCATAAATTTAATGAAGCTTTCAAACAAACCAATATATCTCTTTTTTTTTTTGGTAATTCTTTATATTATTAATTTTATCATTTTAAATATTTTTTTCTATTTATAAGATTTATCACATCTATAATTAAGAGTTTTGATTACGTTAAAAGACTTTCCCTAAATGAATTTATATAACAATAAAAAATAAAGTATTATTTTTAAAAGGAAAAAATAATATTGATTTAACTTTAAATATCAATTTTTAATTATTTATATAATTAATACCTCTATAATTCATATATAAAATTTTATAAATAATACATTTATATAACACAATATAAAATATTATAGTTATATTAATTATGTGTTCATCAATGAACTATAATGGATGATTTATTGATTATATTATTAAAAAATAACAAAATCATAATTAAAATATTTATTCAAGGTCTAAAAAATTGATATATCATATAAATTAAACATTTTAATGTTTTTTTTTTGTTGAAATTAAGATGTCCATTTGTTGATAGCAATCCCTTCACTACGAGTGCTATCCAAAAATGTAAACGGATGGTTATGAAATGTTTTTTATTCTCATGGGTGAAAATTGAACTTTAAATCTCATGATTAAGGAATAAGGTACACGACGCCATATAATTATTATTTTAAAATTTAATTTTATATATTACAAATAGATTATAAATCTATAATTATAGATATAAATAAAATCATATTTGAGAGAAAAAAAAAAAGGGCCCAAAACCAACTGTCATGTTGCATTAGTGTTTCCAAGAAGCTGCAAATCCAAAAATAAAATAAGATATGAATAAATCTAAAAAATGGAATTTGTGTTGAAAAAGAAAAAAGAATGCTGGGGAAATTGTTTGGATTTGGCGCCTCTCTTTCCCAACGATCTTCGTCTTACTTTATTAAGCCTTTTGATACCTTCCATACAAAATGGCTACTTCAAATGATAAAAGTTTTTGGTCTATTATACTAAAGAACTTGACTAGGTACCTTCCACCACCAACACTATGCTTTTTCTTTATTTATTCCTCAATTTCAATGTTTCAATCTTTATTTATTTTTCTCTTGAGATTCCGCAAAAGAAGGTAGGACAAGACTTGAAAGTTATTAACTTATGATTTTATTCTTTAAGGAATGTTAATGCATTTATTTTTGGTTTTGGTAAAAAAATAATAATTTAAAATTTGAGAATGTGATTTGTAATTTCTTTTTTAAAAAAAAAATCATCTAACTACAAACTAATGTATATATTTGAGATAATCAAAATTTGACTCAAAGTTGAATTAGGGAAAACTAAATTTAATAGCTATGAAAATAAATAAAATTATTTTATTTTTAGACATATTAAAAAGAAATTCAAAAATAAATATTCAAATTTTGAATTGAGTTAAAAAATGGAGTTAGGTGTTTAACCCAACTGCAAGGGAACTAAAACTTGCTTAGAAATTGAAGTTATTGTGATAGCAATGATGAATACATTTGATTAGAGACAAGAGTGAATGGTTTTGGCATTTTCCTTTTGGTTTTTAATTATTTTTATATGCTGTGTTAGATTGGATGATAATATTTAAAAGAATGGGGTTCAGAATTTGAAAACTTTAGTGACTCTAATCAGGAGTCTTGTTTCATCCAAATTATTTAATCCAAGTGAAACCATTAAAACTAGAGGGAATGTGGTAAACAGGTGTTGGTTAGGAGAAGAGCATTGGAAATTGGTGAAGATTTGGGGCTGTCTGGATTCATAATATATAAATAATAAAAAGGAAAACCAAGCACTTTGATGCTTCCTTCAATTGTCTCGCTTTATATTTGATATTTTAGGTATTTGGTCATATAATTAAAATTTTTAAAATAATTAATCTGATTTGTTATTTTTTAAAAGTTTAATGAGTGAGTTGAAAGTTGAATAATTACTGATATAATTTACTTTTTAAAAATATATTTTAAATATCGTTTCTTTTAAGTTTACAAATATTTTAACATATCAATATTTAATTATCTTACCATTAATAGAAACAACATTTTTAAGAATGGTAGCTTGAGTTTGGCTAGTCTATTCATTTTCGGAGACGCCAATGGCCATAGCAGAAGGCGCTAAGCTAACCTTTTGCTTCTTTGAGATCTTTATGGGAGCAAGGTTAGTCATCTTGCACTGAGGAGCTTGGGTAGGTATATCTGCAATTATTTGAAGGTGGCCAATTCAGGCCATACCTTAATTTTGGTTTAAGTTAGACTGTACTAAGAAAGTAATTATGAGATCAAAGACTTATTACATGCTCTTTTTAATTTATAAATACCCTTTTTTTCAAGAGAAGAAAAAAAACAAGTCAAGACGAAGTACCAACATTGTACTAAAATATGATCTCAAATGTAAATCATCTCTGCTTTAATGACTCTGTGCACCCTTTACCGTGAGATCCACCATCATTATATTGTTCTTAACTTATTAATTATAACAAATTCAAAATAATTGAATCATATCCAACAAAATAAAATACACAAAAAAATCTTTTATCATATGTGTAGTTCATACATTTCCTTTCGAACATTTGTAGTTTTGATTGAAACATGGCTCTCCAAGTGTCTTAAATTTTCAGTTGGCTAACATGGTAAGACACCAATGCATTGTTCATCTCCAAATTACATCATTGTTTCCCCACATTGTCAATGGTGGTTTGGGATTTTGGTTCTGAAATTTTTTGTCCAAAATTTTATCCCACCATATTCGTTAATTACAAATATATTTAAATGATTACATCAGTTTACAGTTAACGCTTCATTCCATATCAAAATATTGTTAAAAAGATGGAAATGTTTGAAAGTTGTATTCTTTGAAACTCTTCATCTCCCAAGCCCAACAATATGATCATCAGACTTTCATGATATGAACCTTTCTAATGGATTGATCCCTTGAAGTAAAAGCTTGTACTTGTACGGTTAATATTTTCTGAATTCATGTTGCTGAACTTAGCCTTTTGTACTTGTCTCCCACCGTGTAAACTTCAACACGAGGCTAAGATAATAATTTGACCTATAACACCCCAAACTCGGCCCATGCGTTTCGACCGGATCTGGCATGTCACTGCTTGTACTTTGAAAACTTTTGCTTTGTTGGTTTTTGAAATTGTGAGTTTATTAGACAATATTTAAGTAAATAAGCGGCATTTTAAAAAAATAACCTTGTATTAATTATTATTAAGTATAAATAAACTTTATCATAAAATTCATAAGTTGCTTAACATTGTAAACTCATAAGTTGAATAAAAACTAGGGGCCTTATTACAAAAATATTCTCATAATGTAAAAAAAAAAAAAACATAAAAAATTAACTTAAAGAAACTCCAAATTAACTTGTCAAAAGAAACTTGATGGCCCCTCGAGTCTGTCTCGGCTCCCATGTCCACGATCTACTATTCATCTAGAATAGTAGAGAAAAGGAAAGCGTGAGTCACAAAGACTCAGTGTATAAATCTCAAAACACAATCTCAAAACACACATTGACCTGAGCTCACAAACACATTATGGGCCCTGGCCCATACAGGAAGGCATCAATCATAATCACATAATAATGATAAAGAATGAATAACCCAACCCATCCTAGGTTTCCTTCCTCTACACACCATCCCGTACCAACCATCACACCGTGGGGATTTCTACAATCAACCCTCCATCCGCTACACACCAAAACGACAGCCGTACTGCCTATTCCTATTAAGTAGGAATCATTAAACGTGGCATAGCCACCGATCACAATGTGACCTTACATTTAAATTATGTGGGATTTCTACCACCGATCACCAAGTGACCTATCATGCACTTCCCCTTCAATTATCATCATTCCCACCCCATGCATACATACATAAAGAAACATCAAGCAGATATATATATTCTTCAATACACATAGGGAGTTCTATGTTTACGTACCTGGCATCCTTGCCTAACCCTTTTAGGGTTCCATTCGACTGTCTATACAGCCTTATTGCGGCTTTTAGCCCATAACATACATAAATAGATTTACATACAGGTTTATTAGTAGTGTGTTAGAGATCTACACACCTGATTAATGTTGATACCCTTGCTAAACCGATCTACAACCTTGCTCAAAAAGCCGGAAAGATGTGAAACTACGACCTCTCCTTAAAATCCTGAAATTGAAGACTAATGATTTTTCAGCTTTTAGATCTAGTCGACCAAGCGTCCTTAGCTTAGGAGATTCGGCTAGCACTAGAGAGAGGATTCGACAATGCCGATGGAAGATTTAAATGCCGGAAGTGTAGAACAATTTCTCAAATAGGATGAATAAAAGAAAAAGGGATGGATGCTTCGGCTTTTTAGAGAAATCGGCACAAGGGAAAAGAAAGTGGGGAAGATTTTCGGCTTTTAAAGAAATTAGAGAAAGAAATTTGGAGAAAAGAAGCTAGGGAATTTCGGCACAAAAGGGAGAGGATTTAATGTCAGAAACAAGGAGCTAGCCCCCTCTATTTATAGGAAATTCGACAACCCTTTGCCATGTAGTAGCTGGTTTTTTTACTCCTCTCAGTGATGGATTCTTGGCCATCACTCTCTTTGTAGATAAATTCCTAACTTTCCTCCTTTATCTTAATCTACTAGCTCATCTAAAAGAGACTTAATTATCTCTAACTCCTCCTTCCTTTATCAGCATATTATCTACATATTTTAATCATTAAAATCCCTAAATCTTAGCCTTTATCTGCTTATTATCCACAAAATAAATTCCTAAATAATAGCCTTTATCTGCTTATTATCCACATATTTTAAACATTAAAATCCCTAAATCTTAGCCTTTATCTGCTTATTATCCACATAAAATAAATTCCTAAATAATAGCCTTTATCTGCTTATTATCCACATATTTTAAACATTAAAACCCCTAAATTTTAACCTTGTTGCCATTCACTCCACCTAATCCTAATGCCCAAAATTTAGCTAACTTAAATTAAAAGAATTGGGCTCCATGAAACTTAAATTTGGGCCCCTTAGTCCTTGTGTGTGGCGTCACCCCTTGCTCCATTTTAAGTGCCGAAAATTGGCCTAAAAAAACATGGGCTCCTTACGACCCAAAACTTGTTCCTTTTTAATTATTAATGATGCCATCTTAAAATAATTTAATCTGGGCCTTTGCCTAATTCTAAGCCCAAATTTAGACCCCTTTTACTTAAATTAACATTTTAAACATATCCTCACACTAAACGCGTAGACCCATTAATTCAGGATGTTACATGACCTCTCGAAATCTCTTGCATATTTCAGAATTTGGATAGCTTTATGTTGATAGATTTGGAGATTATATCCGAATCAAAGGGCTAAATAATAACATGGTAAATGCTAACTTGTTTCGACAATTCAAATTTAATAGGAGAATAATATTGAGGGATTGTATGAAATTATGATTCCACGTCATCTTTATCCAGTCAGATTTTTTTCTGCTGAGTTTTAGCATTTTTAGTTGGAGAGCAAAAATCTAATTTGACATGCTAATATTAGAAAGGGATAGAGATGACGTCCAATCAAAGTTTTATACTTTCGTTTCTCTAAATTACATATAACACCATAATCTCCAGAATTTGAATCTAAAACATAAGGCATTGCAATGGAATACAACTTGTAGAGCATATTCTGAGTACTTGCCAAAGAAACCTAAAGACAAATCTACATTGGTAATAGAAGAATCGTTTTTAGAAATAATTGAGAAGGAAGCTTTCGGTTTTGATCGTTCATCGATCAAGTGTTTGGAGAAGATAACTTTCTTGTGACAGTAATCTGATTGGATATGAAGTAGTGGTTAAAAGAGAGCATTCTATAATTTAATGAAAAGAAATTGGATCTGAAGATATATCACTTAATCTATATGTATATTATATATATATATAACTTTGCAGTTGATTTCCATAGGAAGGTTAAAAGAATTTCTTAAAGAAATAGAAGTAATTAGCAAGAAATGAAGAGATTTTTATTTTTTATTTCTTTCTTTTGACTAAGTTGCAAAAGAAAAAAAAAAATCTCAAATGACTATGGAATTAATGTGGCAAATCTTAAAAATAATGTTGTAGTTTATATTAGTGCCTTCAACAATTTACAACATCAACAAACAGCTAATGAAAAGTTGATCCCCAGTGACTTTTATCTCTGTTTCATCATAAACTGCTTATATTATTCATTCGGGTCCGTCTAACCTTCTCAACAGGTACTCCACCTGGACTTCCTTCGTCAATGGCATGATCCAGTCCCCGTACAAGTCGGCTACCAAGCTTGGGTTTATTCTGTAAACCGGATCACCATCCTTCATGTTCATATTATCCGGCACTACTTGTCCGTAAGTTCTGGCTTTCATTTCTACTCTTTTCTTGATCGATTCTTCCACAGACGGATATGTGAGCAACTTCATCAGCCAATCCCTGTCCTGCAAAAAAAATAAAAAAATAAAATTTAAGAACAAATAATGAGAACACAATTCAATAAAGGTTTCGATGAACTGTTCTTTAAATGAAACTGATAAATAATACCTGTTCTCTAATTGCAGCTCGATAAGCATCCGGAGATGCCTGGAATTTACATTCTGCCACAAATTTTCCATAATGCATTCTCTTCGAGAGAGCCTGCAGTCACACATAAATGTTAAGCATCCAGCGGTTCCCAGAACATCAAGTTGTTGGAGTACAATAACCAGTTCGATGGAAGAACTAATCGGAACAACAGGTATTTACACATGACATGAAAACCTTATTCGACCAACAATGCACATACATTCGAGAATCAGCCTCAAAATTGGATAACATAGTCATCAATGGTTCACACTTCAAGAAATACAAATGGAGTAAATTCCCACAGTAAGACCTGAGTTTATGTTGCTCTGAGTCTTCATTTTAATTGAAGTATCTATGTCCATCACCTGATACATATCTGGACATGGATATGAGGATATGATCTCCAATGACTCAAAATATATGGAAATCTTTGAAAAAAGTTAAACATACCGACGTCAGACAAATACATTGATTAGTTACTAAAGATCAACTCTCCATAATTTAGTACCCAATATAAACCAAGAAGACTAGTTTTGCAGGTGAATTAATATACAATTTGCTGTCAATTTCAAGCAATGAAAAAAGAGCAATGCTACGAAACTCCCCGAGTCGGAGCATATATTATTGGCAGTTAGAGAAAGTCTTGATCCCACCTCATGCTTTGAAAAACAAGAATGATAGACATAATGCCCAGTCAGTCACCATTTTAGACAAAGGCATGTAAGGTGCCATATTATGGGCATGTAAAAAAGCGAGCAGAAACTGAAATGGAAATGCATGCGAAACTTGTCTTAAAATATTTACCTGCAAACACACAGTGTCACAAACGGCAGTAGATCCACAATTCCCATCATCTCCTGCCTTTACTAATCTGGGAATAAGATTTCTGAAGTACATTTGCCACACTTTTGGATTTATATTTATTGAATCAGCAGCGGGATGTAGTACCTGTTTGATTGTCAGAAAAAAAAGGCTCCATTAAGAAGTTAAAAACTTGGCAGTCGCCGCATAAAATTCTGAGCGACCAAAAATGTATAAATATTAATAATGTTGTGCAAATAGGATAAAAGAGAGTAAATTATCGTACTAAAAAAAAAAATATTGGAGCAGATGGTAACTTCCTAGATAGAATCTCCCTCCCGAACACTACTAAATATATTTCACTGCAAAAGATGCAAATGAAAAATTACAAATAAAAAGAGAAAAAGATTGTTTTGGGATTGTACTATTTCAATAAATCTCCAGTAAATTTTCATATCTTCAATCTCCTTGCAAAATAACATTTGATAGTGCCTTCAAAATTCAAACTAAGATTTAACACTCCAAACATAGAATATTTGAAGGATTCTCAATGATTGAAATTTTCTGGATCTTTACTTCACCTTCCAGAATCTCTGATACAAAATAATATCAGACATCAATGTGCTTCGTCTTTGCATGATAAACTTGATTCTTTGTTAATTGAATAGAACTCTGACTATCGCAATGCACTATTTAAAATATTTCTATTCAATTTCCAGTTCACCAAGCAACCCTTGAAGCCAATTTGCCTCTTTTACGGCCTCTGTGATTTCCATATACTTCGCTTCTATCGTAGATAAGGCAACTATTGACTATAAAGTAGACTTCCAACTAACTAGTGTTTTTGCAAGAGTAAACACATAACCAGTAGTTGACCGTCGTTGTCCAGATCACCAGCAAAATCTGGATTAATAATATATTACAAAATCCATTGTATTATGGATATATAGCAAAATCTATTTCATAGCTTCCCAATGCTCCTTTCTTGGATCATGCATATATTCTCGTTCTCTATCATTCTTTAGCGACATAGAGACGTTAACCTTGAAATGATGAGCAAGAGGAGTGCTAATAGGTTTAGACTTTTCAGCCATGCCAAAACGCTTTAACTCGGATATTGTTTTTGAGTCAAATAGAGCCTCTTCAAGCTTTTATCTCATTATAATAAATAGGACGATAGCATTACTCAGCATAAGAATTTAAATGTTGTATTCTCATGATGGCAAGAGGAGCATCATTCATCACCAAAATGATAGTAGGAATCTACAAAGACCCTCCAAATGTGGAAAATCTTTTAAAAAAAATTTAAACATACTAATGTTGAACATGTAATCATATCAGACACACACTATGTCACCCAAGTTTGAGTAACATAGATAATAAGTGTTATAGAGAAGAACTCCCTAGTCTTTCAAGAGGCTACCTAAAACTGATTTCCTAGCGAAAGACTACGTTTTTCCATGAATTATCATTTTACCCTGTCAAATATGAATCTAGACAGACCTCAACATATTCCATCCCTTTACAGCTAGAGTGATGGCAGTAACAAATACTTAAAAGTTCAAATAAAACACAGAATACTTCATGTATTAGCGAGAATTTGGACAGATGGAGCAATGATCAAAGTCCAAGGCCACTGCAAAAGAGCGAAAAAAGTAATGCCTACTATCCGGTCCTACTATTTTACCTGTGGATATCGCAAAGGTGGCAACAAGGGCTCAGGTAATTCATCAGGGAAGAAAGGATGCTCATCCGGGCTCCTGTACCTGCCAACCTAACATGCAATTAAAGGGTTTATGAGAAAAGCAACGTGGATTTTGTTACACGTATCTCCTTTCTCCCTATGATTATTGAGTATAAATACCTTGGCATGAAGCTTTTCGCTTTCTCTAAGCATATATTCAACTAAAGAGCCATGGAACCCATCCATTGAAAAGGCATCAGGGTCATATGTATCCTTATTATAACAATATTGAGCTCTCTCTTGAAGGCTAAATATAATGCTGTCCTCTTGTCGAATTAACGAGAACCTCACTGCCTCGAGGGTCAAGTTCTGGCTCTTATCCACCCTTGGCTTGATTCTTGTTGATCTAAAGAGATGTTACCATAACATTAAGTTATCAAAAATCTTCATCAAATGTCAAAAAGAAATCAGCTACTGCACCATGGAAACACCAACGGATTAAAAAAAGATTCAGGAAGTGTTTTCCACAATGTTGGCCAGAGCACTCAAATTGGAGCTCTCCAGAAGGGGGAAAAAGTAATTGACATGACAAAGGTATAAAATCCATTCCAAAATAAATTTTAAAAAATTCAGTGAGAAAAAAGGATTTCAGACATTAATCAGCCAGGAAAACATTTTCTTGCCAAACATCAGAATAACAATTAAATTACAAGATTCCAGGAATCCTAACAATGGAATTATAAACAACTGAAGCATTGAAACAAACGCAATTATAAAGTAAGGTCAGCGAAGTCCACAGTCAAGCGCAACCAAAGCAAAAGAACAGAGAAAAAAAAATAAAGAAAGAAAAAATTTTCAACAACCAAAAATCTGAATTGGAGTTTTGAACAAAAGAAGAGGCAAAAGGGAGGATAGTTTTATACCCAATAGAGTTGGTGGAAGCAAGAAGAGATTGAATGGCTGTCTTTGACAACCTTGCAGAGCAATGGAGCTTAAAGATGGGAAATTCCCTGGTTTGTGAAGTTAAAGGAAAACCGGGTCTTGAAAGTTCGGTGGTTCCGTTAACAGAAAACGAAGCTGGAGAAGAAGAAGCCATGAACAACTTAGCTTCCATTGATGCTACACAGAAAGACCTTTTCCAAAGAAATAGAAACAATAAAGAATGCAAAAGTTTGAAGCTTTGAAAAAATGAATCACTGCGAAAATTGAAAAAAGACAAAGGATATGTATATGTGAATATAAAAAAAAAAAAGTAAAAAGGACTGGTTCGCGGGTTCCTTGTGGTAGGTGAGTTAGGTGGTGGAAACTGAAAACAGAAAACAGAGGTTGGTGGAGTATGAGAAACCAATAAAAAATTTGGAACTTCAAAACAATGAATCACTGAGAAAGTTGGAAAAAATTACAAAGGATATGTATAAGAAAAAGTAAAAAAAAAAAAAGAAAGAAAGAAATTCAAATAAAATAATTACAGAAAAGGAAAAAGGACCTGTTTCGCGGGTTCCGTGTGGTGGTGGTTGAGTTGGTGATTGGTGGATGAGAATCCACTAAAAAATCAAAGCTTCTTTAATATAAATAATAGATTGTATGTGCATTAAAGGAATTTTTGCTTCATTCCTAAAAGTAAAACAAAGAGCCGTCTGAAACTAAAATTACTTTACTTAATGGTCCCCTATTAGTATGGTCCCAAGCTTCTCACTTTTCACTTTCAGAGTTCAAAAAATGCTTTAAACTTGTTGAAACTAAGTTATTTATTTATTTACTTTTTCAAATTTAAACATTCAAATCAATAAGTTAATTTATTTTATTAAATTTATGGGATTGGTATTTTTAAATTTAAAAAATTACTTGATAAATAATCTTAAATATGTAAATGTGAATTTTTTTCTTAAAAACATTTATTCCAATTTATCATAATAAAATATTTTTTTTTGTTATTGTAATCACCAATTTTTGGCCCGGGTTCATTAACCCAGGCCCAAAACCAAGCCAAGGCCCGACAAAAACAAGAATAGTCCAGAATAGTCCATTAACAAAATAAATGACCCAGTACTAAATGTAATTACAAAGCCCAAAACAGAATAGGCCCAAAGGGCCCATATCTTGAGGGTTTCCAGGAAACCCTAAGGTCCCCTAACCCTAGCGCCGTGCGCGTGGGGGCACGCGCGCCACCCTTGCGCCGAAGCCCCTCTCTCATGCCCATCACCCCTGTGCAGATTCCACTACCAAGTGCGCCGCACCCACTCCCCACGGTCTCCGCGACCTGTAAGAAAGGACAAAGAACAACAAAGCATATGGTATTTTTATTTACTTTTCATTTGGCTATAAAGCCGTGAAAAACACGATGTAAAAGGGGAGCATTTTTTGGCAATCAAAAAAATACAGAAAAGAAACAGTCTCAAAATATAGAGAGAATAGTGACAGATCTAAACAAAATTTTTCGATCAAAAATCACAAGGAGAACGACGGATCCGTAATATTCGAAGGTGGTTTCGCGTTTTATTTATTGATAATCATTTCTTCCATTTTTTATTTATTTTGATTTCTTTTATATATATATACATATATACATACGTACAAAAAAAAAGAGGAGAAAAAGAAGAGAAATTACGGTGGCCGACGCGGCGGCACGGCGGCGGAAGGGAACGGCCGGAAATCGCCCTTGGCGCATCTGAGGAGAGAGTTGAGAGAGAGAGAAATTTTTTTTTTAAAGTGGTAGCCGAAATGGAAAAAAAAGAGGAAAAGGGGCTTATATAGGCGCTCCAAAACGACGTCGTTTTGGACGGCGCTCATAAACCCCAAAACGGCGCCGTTTGGCGCGACCCGTGACCCGACCCGAATCTGCCCCTAGGGTCCCCGTGTTTTTGACCGGAAGGGCTAATTGCATGTTTAGCCCTTCCGCATTTTTTATAATTTTTAATCAGTTTTTTATTGTTTTAAAATTCGGCCTGAAAGTTTAATTTCATTTGTAATTCAGTCCCCCTTGCTGTTATGCGTTTCGGCCAGAAGGGTTTATTGCACGCGAAGCCCCTCCCCTCCTTCGCGCGTTTCAACCTGGCCCTTTTCTTTTATTTTATTCTTGAATTGACCCCGAAATCTCATTTTTTCATACAATTTGATCCCCTTCTTAGTATTCTATAATTATTCACTTTATCCTTATAGTTATATATATTATTAATAATTATTATTATCATTACTATTATTAATTACTACTATTAATATTTGTAGCTGCGTGTATATATGTACATATTATTATTATGATATTATTATTGTTATTCTCACACTTATATTATTTTAGGTATGTGCAATATTATTATTACTTTTATTTTCATTATTATTATATTATCATTTTAATCTATATATTTTCCATTATTACTATTATTATTACTATGATCATTATTGTACTATTACTTGTACATATTTTTTGCATTATTATAATTATTATTATTATCATTATTACTATACTATTATATTATTATTATAGTATTTACTATTATTATATTATATTGTCATTATTATTGTTATATTTTCTGCATTACTATTATTTTTATTATTTTATTATTATTATTGTTATTAGTATATTGTGCATATTATGTGTTTTCTTCATTATTATTACGATATTTATATTATTTTGGACATATAGCGTATTAACTACTATTATTAATATATTATTATTATCGTCACGTTTATATTTACATGTTGTATATATTGCATATTGTTATTATCGTTATTATACTTATATTATCATTTTGTATGTATTTTGTATTATCATCATTATTCATCACATGACCCTATTTCCGTTTTTCAAATAATGTTTCTTTAAAACATAGTTTTTCATCAATTTCACCCTAAAAACTAAATTTTTCTAAAGTGAGGCAATGTTCCGTATTTGGAAATTCGAGAGACCGTGCCCTATGTGTTGGGTCTCGGTTCTCTTGCTTGACCAAATAATCGAATAACCTTTTGTTATTTTAATAAATGAGTCTTAGTGATTAAGAGACGACCTTGGATTTGAGGATTGAAATTATCGTGTCCTATGTATTGGATGTGATATTTGGTCCCTCCGAAACAAGGAAATCTTAATATTCTAAGAAGACTCAAACATTTCCAAAAGACCCAAATTTCTAAATTCATTTCTAATTTTGTTAAATTTTCGACATTGGGACATTAATCAATCAATTTGGTACCAATTTTGGGCGTTGCGAGGGTGCTAATCCTTCCTCGCACGTAACCGACTCGCGAACCTATTTTCTCAAATGTTCGTAGACCATGGACCCCGTTTAGTAAACCGAAATGTTTCATTAAAACAAAGGTGATCCGATCACACCTAATAAAAGGTCGGTGGCGACTCCCGTTTTTATTCATTTTCAAAACCCAAGTTCGATCTCCGTTTTTGTCAAAAAAATGGTATCGACAGTTATAATAGTATCTTTATGAAAAAAACGATTTCAGCAGTGTAATTGAAATAATTAAAAATATCAATTATTTAAACTAGTTAATAAGATTATAAAATATATGGATCAAATTATGTCAAAATTTAAAGTATATGAATTAAATCTAAGTTTTATCATAATATAGGGGCCAAAAAAATGAAATTATCTTATAATATAAAATAAAGCAAGGCAAACTCAATAGATGTGTATCTCTAACACCCTTATAACATTCAAACGATGTTACATCGATAGTGATGTTAGTTGTTTATGAAAATTGAATCAAATTAAAATGTCATAAATTGAATCAAATTAAAATTCATATTTAATTTTAAGATTTATTTCGACTAAATTATAAACTACAATTTTAAAGATTTTTATATATTTTTAAGATTGAAATAATGACATGCCGACTTCTTTCTAGAACTCAAAACAGATAGAAGAATGGTTTCCCGAGTAGCTAAAATACATACAACGCTATAACCTTGAGAATAGTTGAAATCAAAGATAAGGCCATCGAAATGGAATAAGGACTGTAAATCATATTCTAAGGATTCGTCGTAGAAACCTAAAGACAAATCGACAATACGAGTAGAAGAATCATTGAGAAAGAAGTAGTTTTTGATCGTTCACCAATGAAGTATTTGATGAAGATGGTTTCCTTGTGATAACATCCAATTGCATGGTTATGAAGTTGTTGCAGTTAAAAAGAGTATTAAAACATAACAATAATTTGACCAGTAAATTTATAGGATTTCTAATATCATATTGGTTGGTAAATCATTAAGAATAAAAGAACTTTCCATAAATTTTTTATTTTTTTCAAATCAAAATTGAAGATATAAATTTCCTCTTTCTTATGGACCAAGCAATGCAAAATTTAAGTTGCAATAAACCAAAGCTGTTGTCTCTGGTTCATACTTTATAACACTTTCTATGATAGTCCATTTTTTATTTTAGCATATCGAATTTAAAATTGTTGAAACCTAGTTATTCTAAGTTGTTTTTTAAAGAAATAATCATGAACCTAATATCTCAAATCTTGTTATTTTTAACATTTTATTTCCTTAGTGTACGTGGAAAAGAATTAGGGTGTTCACTAAATAAAATTTTGAACTTTTTAGTTGATTTGGGTACAAATAGAGAATTAGGTAGTCGAATTTTTTAATTGTAGTGTTTGGTGAACGGGAATTTGTAAGAACTTATTGAATTAAAACCTTCAAAACAAAAAATGCTGGGTATGGACAACTTTTTTCAACAGCTGATTCGGAATAAGATATGTAAAATAACATATCTGACCATACTTACTCCGTTTGTCATATGCTCTCTAACCTAATAGAGGTATCAAGATATCAATGACCTTCATTCTCCTATTTTTACTTTTTTATCTCCAAAGTTTAAAGTAAATCTTAAAAAAAAAAAATCCTCTACCGTGAATCTACAAAAATCAACATTGCCACGAGAAATTTTCAATTGAGCCCATGTATCCTTAAATATTTATGTACTCTAATTTATTTGCAATTTACTTGTGTAAAATAATTTTTTACACAACTTTATATTAATTAAAATATGTTACTTGATAAATTTATTTAGAGTGTGATATAATTATTACTAATTTATATACTAAGAACATGACATAATTATCACTAAAAATATAGTTTACAATTATATTGATAAACTATTAATATTTATCTATTTTCACAACGTTAATATTTGCAAATAAGAAACTTAAAAAATTTATTTATTTAAAATTTTAAAAATATTCACTAATTAATTTTCATAATGAATATTTTAATTCATTGGTAATAATATTTTATTTCAATAAATTTACCAAATTTCAACCATTTGCTAAATTTTACTAAACAATTTTAAATAAATAATTAATAGAATTAATTAATTAAATCAGTTAATAAAATTAATTAATTAAATCAACCACTGCAATTATCAAATAAATCCGAAGTGTAAATCTTTTACATAAATCAAATCAAATAATTAAAAATAAAATAAATATAATTTCGTACGATAGGAGACAGCCATTCAAGATTTTTCAAAAGCTTTAGAAATTGCGTAGCCATAGATGTTTCTGAGTTTGTGGACAAACTTAAAGGTCTCTTTCAGCATATTACATGGTTTTGCCTATTTGTGAAATGAAAAAAAAATGAATTTTTTTCACTTCAACTTTATAATTTTTTTATTTTTTAGTTTTAAATTTATAATTTTTCAAATCACCTTAAAATTAATGAAAAAATTAATATTTATTAATTTTACTAACACGATGTATATGTGAATTATCACGTGAATAATATATCAATCTTTAATTAATTTTTAAAATTTAAAATTTTAATAATTTTTAATTTTAAAAATATTTTTCTTATTTATTTGAAATTTAAAAATTTTAAAAATAATTAAATATTAACGTGTTATTTACGTATATGTCACATTAATAAAGCTGAAAAATGATAATTTATTCATCAGGTGATTTAATAAAAACATAAATTTAAAAACTAAAAATAAGAAACAAATTAAATAAAAAATTAATATAATTTTTTAAAAAAATTGGAACTTCAAAATTATTAATTTTCCATCAAACCAAGCAATGATGTGATAATTGATGTGCATGAAAAAATGGATGATGTGACTGTTGAAGTGAAAAAAATTATAAAAAATAAAAACTTTTAAATTCTAAAAATGATATTTTAGAAAAAATATTAAAAATTACTAAAAGTTATTAAAAATTATTAAAATAATACAAAAATGAAAAAAGATACTATAAAAATTAGAATATCATAGAAAATTTATGAAACTTTGAAATTGTAAAAAATTACATGAATTATTAAAATAAAATGAAGGAACCAATTCAGTTTATAATATTTTGATTTTTTTTTGTATTTTAATAATTTATATTATTTAATAATACTTTAGTTTTTTTATGTTTTAAATAAAATAATATGTATGTAATGAAATTTGAATTCAAGTTAATTATATTAGTAAACTTTAAATTTATCATACAAATAAAAATTTGTTTTTATACATTTTTATTATGCAATTTTTATTATCTATATATATATATATATACTATTATTAAATGTTTTACTAAGTTGAGAAATGTCATTTAACAATTAAAATAAGTTATATTATGTGAGGGTTAAATTTTTTATTAAAAATAAAAAATATGAATATAATAGAATTTGAACACAAATAAATTATATTAGTAAAACTTTTAAATTACCATTTAACTAAAGTTTCATTTTAATTTTTTTTATACATTTCAATTTTTATTATACATATTTTTACCTTTTATCAATTATATATATTAATGTATATTAATATATACGATTGAGTTTGTATTACAAGTTAATTTGACAACAACTCAAGAATAATCACAACACTATGATAAACAATTTTAATATAATATTTTCATTTTAACATCGTATATATTTCATGTGTTATTATTGATTAGTTTCAAATCAAATGTTTAGTTATTTATTATATATTATTTATAAACAAACATTTGTGTTCTAAATTTATAGTTTCCACAAGCATGCACGTGTGATAAAATTTATAATATTAATAATCTTGTCGATTTAGTTGGTATCACAAGTTAAATCAACACCAACTCAAAATTGATGACAATACCATAATAAAAATTATATTCTTTTAATATTCTTAATTTAATTATATACATATTTAAATTTTATTTTACTCATAATTAAATTTAATTTCTTTTTCATTTTAACATCATATATTTTTTAATTTGTTGTTATTATTAATTAGTTTCAAAATATATATTAAACATACCTTTATATTTGAAAGTGGTAGAACTTTTAATATTTATTTGAAGGTATAGTTATTTATTTAAATTTAAAGGGTTTTTAAAATAAAATGTTTCATTTCAAAATCTCAAATAGACTTATTCATGGGACAGGTCACTTGGCTTGCCTGAAAAATGAGAGGGTTTGATTAAAAATACATGTCCGAAAAATGGGTTTAGACAAAAAAATAATGCCCATAACGGGCCGAGCCTCAGGTAATACATTTTTAGCCCAAGTTCGACTCGAATTCACAAAATGACAAAAAAAATGTTATTTTTGTTGTTTTAATATTATTTTCTTGTTGTTTTATCCCTATTTTACTAACATTTCACCTTTATGTTACTATTATTTAGATATTATATACCATTTGTTTTATTGTTAATTTTGTTATTATTTTAGATACATTTGCTTGTTAAGTTGTATCTATCTTAGTGTTATTTAAGTATACATATTTTTTAAAATTTATTTTCAGTTTATTGAGAAATCTTTATTTTTATTTTCTTTAGTATTTTTTATGTATTATATATATTTAAAAATTATATAAAAATAAATAGTTTAATACGGACAGGTTAGATCCAAATTTTAATATTTTTCTTGGGTCGAATTTAGACAAAATTTACCAAACCTAACAAACATGACTAAATTTTTTTATTAAACTTGGACCCAAACTCGACTGTCCACTCATAATCACCTCTATTCTCAAATAAACAAAGGCTTACCGAGTAAAAATAACAGATGAAGACTTTATTTCCGTACAAGACAAACATGAATTTCTAATGAGAGCGATTGGGTCTAAAGGGTAAACCCAGTTGAGGGAGAATTATCACTTAGCCTACCCATACAATGTCTATTTTAAGAGACTTTTTCGTAATTAAAAGAAGTACAAAGGGTATTTACGTCATATCATGTTAAACAAATGAAAATCCCACAATATCGCTTCCGATCTTGAATATTTGCTTTGAAGTTTCAATTACTCTGATTCTTTATTCGTTTCTTGTGCAGATTTGCGATCAAAATTCTTCTATTCTCCTCTGTAAGTCCTTTCTTTCTCCCTCTATTTTGTATCGTTAATTTTCCTATATTTTCATTTCGTTATCAATTTTTTAGAAATGATAAGATATGTTTGCAACTGGGTTTATTGAGAATTGAACTACACGCGGATTTTAGTTTCTGGGTCATTTAAATTTCTATTTTTTCTTGTATTTAATAGTTACCCAATTTAATCCATAGCTCAAAGATATGATCTTTACTGCTGGAAAAAATGAAAAAGAAAAAGGAGAGAATTTTTGGTTGTTAATTGATTTTATTTTATCTGCTTAATCATCCATAAAGAAGAACTGCAACTTTGATGTTAATTATTCTGGATTTTATTGAATTAATTAGTACCTACTGCTAGATTTTATGTTTCTTAAGCTTGGTTATCTGGATTTGGATGTTCAGTGGTGATCCGATTGTTTGGTTTTTAAACAATAATATATAGTAGTAAATACTATTTTTTCATGCATTTGGAGGCTCTTTGTAGGTCAGATCCCTATATTCATGTGTCAGAAATAAGTGTCAGACAATTATTTCAAGAAGAATGAAGAGTTCTAGCAATATATTTTCTTTAATAACTTATTTATTTAACATCTGAGATTAGCAAATTTGTCTTTCTTTTTGTGTGTTTAGACGAATCTGGTTTATCTGCAAAGGATCGTCTAGGAGACAGTTGAGTGTTTAACTATTATGTCGTCTAGGCGTCATGTTCGTTACAGTCCTTTAGCTGTTGATGAAGATGATGATTATAATGGTGGAAGGCGTTTCGACCCAAGGTTTGATTATTCACCAAAAGCCTTTGATAGAGTCCCATGGAAATCCATTATCCTTGCAGTCTTTCTGCTTTGTCTGGGGTGCTTGCTTCTTTTTCTTTCGTTTTTCATCTTCTCGGGGCATATGGGAGGAGAGAAGTCACAGGCATATGGCCTTCTAGTCCTCGGAATTCTTACTTTCCTTCCAGGTATGCAACTGATTCGACAAAATGTGTTTTTAACTGGATGGTGTTGAAAGTATGTCTAACTGTTGAATTGGTGATTTGGTTTAACAATTTAAATCATTTTTCAGAGTTATGCTTAACTTGTTTCCTTAGTACCTGATGTTTAATGATATTTTGTTATGTAATGGTGAAATTAGTCTGGGTTCTCAGGGAGGGAAGTTGTTTATCATCCTTGGATAATTATTGAATACTAGCATAGTGCTTGCTGTGAAATCATTGTTTTAATTGTTTCATGTATGCTGTTCACGGGTGGATCTAGTTATGATATTGATAAAGCATATGACCCTTGCATTTATGGTTATAGAGCCATAGGGCATTCCATTTCTTGTTTTTAATGTATTACTGACTTGGGGAAGTTTTGGGTGAAGATGACATCTAAGTTATTGGGATGTGGGTGTGAGTGTTGGATACAGGCATGTATCTGTTCTAGGTATCTTTTTTGTTGTTGAAGTTTTCCATATATTCGGAGCGTACTTAGAGGGTCATATATCAACCATTTCTTGGTATGCATTGGACATGGGTGTGGAACATTAATACTTCAAAAGAAAAAGGAAGAGTCGAGCAGCATTAGATGATTTTAGCCCCTTTGTTTGGATGGAGGGAGATGGTATGAGAAATTTTCTTGTATTTCCTTGAAGTTGAGGGAATTTTAGTGGGAGAAAATAAAATCTTCCTTCTATGGAACTTCCAAATTTTGATTTCCTTTAAAACTAATTTCGTCACGACCATTTATTTCGGGAAGCAATAATAGGAAAACTCTATGCATTTGATCAGACGCACTTATATTTATTTCATTACGATCCCATTTGCAACGATCCTGTGAGAGGCATTACATACCAAAAAGTGCATGACAAATACAACTGTGGCATTGCAGGCGAAGTTTTTATTGAATAACTTAAAAAACCATCATTCTGATGTCTCTTTGAAAGCCTCTTAACGATCTGCTTCGATGCTATCTTTAGCTATTGTCAAACTTCAAAAGAGTTTGACTGATACTATTTTTATTGATCGGAACTTGTATGCTGCAGGTTTTTACGAGACTCGGATAGCATATTATTCTTGGAGGGGTGCTGAAGGATACAGTTTTGCTTCCATTCCAGATTATTAAGACTTGAAGTTTGTCGAGGGATGCATCCCCCTTCCCTCCGCCGCCTCGTCTTGTATTGAACTAAATCGTAACATTATAGTTAAAGAGATTGTTTAAAGCAACCTTACAATGCTGTAAATTCATGAATTTTGAGTGCAATCTATTCGTTACTTTAATCGTAAACAGGCAGAAAACATCCTTTAGTTCGTTTCTTTCCTCTTAGAGACAGGTTCAGCCATGTGTAAAGGGCAACGAATTTTGTTATTTTAGTCGAATTTTATTTTAAACAGTAATATGGGTTATCGGGCCTGGTCAGGAAAAATTAAAAGTTCATACTGTTGTCCGACCTGACTCATAGGGTCCAAAGATATCTATGTTTTTCTTTTTCTTCTTTGGATGTAAAGAGGTCATGGAAATTGCTCAGTGTCTAAATACTGTTGAAATGAACTCAGTGTTTGGTTTCCTTTGAATATACATTTTATTTAAATTTAAATTTAAATGTAAAAAATAGTTATTTAATATTTTATTGTTTTTGAATAATAAAACAGGCCAAGAAAGTTAAAACTGTGATGATCCAGCTGTTCTCTGGTAAAAAAGTTAAATTTGTTTTATTTGGATTTTTTATATTTATTTTCATTATCAGTTGTGTAATTATAAATTAGAATTAATTATTGAAATTTTATGTATAAATAGAATATATGGCGTTTGGACTATGAAACGTGTCAAATTGATTTTATATTATTTCAATCAAGACAAACTACAATGAACAGATTGTGCGTCAATGCCACATCATTTAAATATTTTTCTCCCTTTGACATAGTAATTTCAAAATATAAAATGAAAGAATATATTTATTTATCCTAATTATTTACATATATTTTGACCCTTTTTTAAATAAAATAATTGAGATCTTCATTCCTTTTCGCTTCTTGAATATAAAATGTTTTCCCTCGATGAATACAACATTCGAAAAACAAAAGATCATAGCTTCGCTTGTTTGGTCTTCTCCGATCGAATTCTCCAGTAACAAAGAAAGCCGAAGCGGAGGCAGTTTCGATCCGATCATGTGATTTTTACACTTACATTCCATGATTTTTTTTAACTGCTTTGATTCGATTGATTTTGATTCTTTTTTTTTTTTTGGTTTCGAATTTAAGGAAGAGAAAAATGGATGGATCAGCAAGAAGTGGAGTGGAAAGTATATTATCACCTACTTACAAGCTGGGAAAAAGGATCGGAATCGGCACGTTTGGAAAAGTGAAAATAGCTGAACATGTATTGACTGGCCATAAAGTTGCTATTAAGATTCTTAAACTCACAAAAATTAAGAATATGGGAATGGAGGAAACAGGTATGTTTTTTTTTTTTTTTTTTATAATTTTTGAATGAATATATTTTCGTCACTTTTGTGTTTACTATTTGTTAATTAGATTGATCACGTTATTTATAAATTTCTGAAGCTTTTTTTTTTATATTTTTTAAAGTTTGATTTACTGTTATTTTCGGAACATAAATTTGCAAATACAATTTTCTATGTAAATTTTGAGAATGGAATTGCATAAATTATATATATATATTAGGTAAGATATAATATTTGAAAGCTATAAAACCATAAATTTTAAATCTACGATTTCAAGTTAATCCAAAAATTAATCATTTGAAAAGTATCCAAATTACAGAAATCTTAAGTTTTCAAATGCAACACTAATATCGTTTTTTTCCTGCTATAAGATAATAACAAAATTTATTCCTATACTTCAATAAAATTGTTAATGTGATATCTATACTTTTAAATTGTTCGATTTACTATTTATACTTTAATATTCTATTTTAATTATATTAAAATTTGACACATATTACCACGTGGGTCATTTGAAAGGTGCCACATGACACATGACATGGTGGGCCAAAGGAAAAGCTGAATGTAATGGAAGGGGGACTTGCATTAAAATTTCCCTTTTTCTTTTACATCATTTTTTTAAGCTAAAATATTAAATAAAACATAAATAAAATAAAAACATTTTAATCAAATTCAATGACATTGTGACGTGTACTAAAAAGGTTAATTTCCTTCTGATATAAATCCCTTCTTCTTTTTTAATTTCATAATTAAAATACATTAAAAACAAAAAATTTAATTAATTACCTTTTCATTTTAACCTTTAATTAAACAAAAACTACTTCTCCTCTTCTACTTTTTTTTTTGTTAATACCCTAGTTGCCCTTTGTCACCATAGTCAGTTATCGGGCCGGCGATCAGGGACCTCCTACAGATAACCCAAAACTCTCCTCTTCTTATACGACTTATTTTTTCAAAATAAACACCAAAACTTTCCATTTTGTTGTTGTTAGGGTCAGGTACCAGAATGATTAACAAAGATAAAGTATAGGTACCCGATTGGACAAATTGAATGTATAAGTACCACATTGACAATTTTGTTAAAGTACAGGGGTAAATATTGCCATTAACTCAATAAATAAAAGAGAAGTTTTGGTAGCTTTGTCGACCAGTGTTTGGAATGAGTTAGGGGGGGTACATGGATGGATTCTTGCGTAAGGTAGTCACAGTATCGACTGAGAGAAGTTAATATTTGGTGCAGTTAGAAGAGAGATTAAAATATCGAGATTGTTTATGCACCCTCACATCATACGACTGTATGAGGTCATCGAGACCACAACAAAAATATTTATAGTTACAGAATATGCGGAATCTGGGGACCTCTTTGATTATATTGTACAGAAAAGAAGGCTTAAGGAGGATGAGGCTCGCAAACTTTTTCAGCAGGTCTTGTTGGATATATCTATATATATTATTGATCATTAGTCTACTTTATGTTCTTTTTTCCTTGGAAACTATAGGCATGAAATCTTGGTTTGGGAGCAGATAATTTCTGGGGTGGAGTACTGCCACAGATATTTGGTGGTTCATCGAGACCTTAAGCCTGAAAATTTGCTTCTGGATTCCAATTTTAATGTGAAGATTGCTGATTTTGGGTTTAGCAACATAATGAGAGATGGTCATTTCCTTAAAACAAGTTGTGGCAGCCCAAACTATGCTGCCCCTGAGGTAGGAGTTTGTGAATTAAAAATTAATGGTTGATTTCATACATTTTTATTGTTTATTTAATATCAAACCTTTTTTCACGTTATGATGGAATTTTGTAATGTATGTGGATCTCCATTTGCTATAGATTTTTTCCGGTAAACTATACGCTGGGCCTGAAGTGGATGCATGGAGTTGTGGAGTTATATTGTATGCCCTTCTCTGTGGCACCCTTCCTTTTGAGGATGAAAGCTTTCATAACCTATATAAGAAAATAAAGGCAAGTAATATCAAGACAAATAGATCTTGATTTGCATATTTATGCTCATTTGATCTTCTGTTTGTTGCTTCTCTCTATCCTGTCTATGGTTTCCAAATTGGATTTTCACGTTTTGATGATGTTTCTTACCTACCCGCTTAAATCCTGAAAGTACTGACTAGTGACTACTGAGTTGAAATTTGCTTTTTTTTTTTTTTGGGGGGAGGGTCCTTCAGGCCGGATGCTACACTCTTCCAAGGCATTTATCTGCTGGTGCTAGAGACTTGATCTCACGGATTATTGTAGTTGATCCAATGAAGAGACTGACCATTCCTGAGATCCGCCAGCACCCCTGGTTTCAAGCGCATCTTCCCATATATTTAGCGGTTCCCCGACCAGATACAACGCAACAAGCAAAAAAGGTTCTT
Source organism: Gossypium australe (assembly GCA_005393395.2). NCBI lineage: Eukaryota > Viridiplantae > Streptophyta > Magnoliopsida > Malvales > Malvaceae > Gossypium > Gossypium australe. The sequence continues at coordinate 8,179,797 of CM016624.1, read as the reverse complement.
TTTTTTCGCTACTGAACTGCTACATTAGATATTTTAATACTGTACTTGTTATGTAACATGAAACCTCCTGATTGAAACATAAATTTCAGGTTGATGAGGAGATCCTTCAGAAAGTGGTTAGGATGGGGTTTGAAAAGAACCATTTAGTCGAGTCCCTTCGGAACAGAGTTCAAAATGAGGTTTGGACTTAACTTTTTTTTTTCCTTCCTTGATGGGTTTGAGTAGTTTCTTATTGCATTATCTTCCAGGGAACTGTTGCTTACTACTTACTATTGGACAACCGTTTCGGAGTCCCCAGCGGCTATCTTGGAGCTGAGTTTCAAGAAACTATGGTGCACTTCTATTTGTACCTTCTTATAACAATTTACACCAAATACACCAAATATAGAATGATATAGAAGTGGCAGTTCACACTGAATAAAATGCGAAAAGACAATAGAATAAGCATGATTCACACTATAAATGGTGCAAAGAGTTACTAAAATTGATAGTTTGAGAATGTTGAGTACATATTTGAGCGAAGTGTGAATGCTATTGTTTTATTTGTTCCTCTTCTCTTAGAAGAGGGAGTATTTTATAGATGATGGTTTGTAGTTGGTCTTTCATCCCATAATTAGCTCTTCCGTAACACTCAAATCAGAATATGGTTTGGATGTGATCATTTTCAAGCTTGGTAGACTTAGAAAATTGAAAAGATCGATAAAATTGAATCTGATATGATAGTTGTTTTGGATGATGTCGCATCTATGAGGCATAGAGGTATAACATGCCTTTTTGTCCATTTTATCGCTAAGCATAACGAAACCTACATGTGTCATGAAAAAAAAAAATAGAGTTTGAGATTCATGATTTAATATAGTCCGCCAGTGGAAAACCATTTTTGTTAGTCTAGTTGTCATTTCTTCTTACCTTTGCAGATTTCCATATAGAGTCGGAATTCTTATACATTTTTTTAATCCATATTTAGGAAACTACTAGCTTCAATCCCCCCAATCCAATTGAAGCTGCAGCCCCAGGTGTTGGACACAGCCTTCCAGGATATACTGATAATCAAGCAATGGATTTAAGAAGCCCTGAGAGAAAATGGGCACTCGGACTTCAGGTTGGGTTTGCGAATTCCAATTGGTTTTCCTACTGATAACAGTTTTTAGAAAGTGAAGTACAATTCTAAATGTGGTTGACAGTTCTATTTACTAGTTAAGAAGTTTGGACAAGTAAGTCAAGTTTTAAGTATGTAGGCATGTAATTGACATTGCAGGGTTATTTGTTTATACAGTCAGGAGGCCAGCCTTTACAAATCATGATGGAAGTTCTCAAAGCTCTGCAAGCAATCAACGTCCGATGGAAGAATATAGGGCATTATAACATAAAGTGTAGGTGGCTTCCCAGCTTTATTCCTGGTCTTAACAACAATCACTACTTTGGGGATGATGAATCCACCGTCATCGAAAACAGTGGTGTTACCAAGTCCCCGAATGTTGTCAAGTTCCAATTGCAGGTAATGTATTTCTTTGTTTGTTTGAGAAAATCAGGTGTTTTTGGCTTAAAATGTATGATTGATGATGGGGCAGCTTTACAAGACTGAAGAGGAGAAGTATGTGGTGGATGTTCAGAGGCTTGAGGGGCCGCAGTTTCTCTTCTTGGATGTTTGTGCTGCATTCCTTCAACACCTCCGGGCCCTTTAGCTGGAATTAAATGTAGGTTTGGTTAAGGGGTTTTATAGGGACTCTTGTAAAATTATTTAGTATACAATCCATAATAGTAATGTTAGTATTAAAAGCAATATTGATAGCTGTGCCAAAAAATGTAATATTAGTATCTTTATTCATAATTTTCTATGTATTAATAGATACATAATAATCTTAAAATTTATTTTAAAAACACTCCAAACATCTTCAACTGGTATCTATTATATTCTACAGGCATCCGCTACCGAGTCCTTTTATTTACATATAACATTTTTACATTACTATACCAAAATATTTCTAAATATTCGTCATATCAAGTTCTTCCCTCACTCACTGTCACTGAAATGAGTTATACCATAATAAGTGGCATGAATTTACTGGCTAATTTGAGTGATATCTACTACTACAAGGAGGCTGCCTTTATCAGCGGAAAATCCTATAGTTAGTCCCTGAATTTAATAGCTCTTTTCATTTTGATATTTGAATATTTTTGTCCACATTAAAGTTCCCCTCAATCAAATGAGTTCTATGAAGAAAAAAGAAACAACATTATTTTGTGAAAGTGGGGTTGTTTACGAGATTTGTGATAATTTGGGTAATTGAATAATATTTTATTAATTATATAATTATACAAAATACTACAAAAAATTATAATATTTTATATAATTAAAACTTAAAAAAACAAAAACGAAAACGAAAACGATATTTTATATAATTAAAACTTAAAAAATTATAATATTTCTCTTTTATCATCACTCCCTGCCCCCCCCCCAACAGCAACAGGAACGAAAACGATAACAATAGTAAAAAGCTGAAACGCTGTCGTTTGTCTACTTTTTATTATTAAAAGGTGAAGGAAATAATATTCGAAGCCCGCGAGCCACGACGATTGCCATCTCAGGTTCTCTCGCATTCTCTCCAATTTCATCATTTTTCTAATTTTTGAAAATTTTCGAATTTCGACCTGATTTTAAATTTTAATTTCCTGATTTAGTTGATCTTGAAGAGAACCGTTGTTAGAAAATAAAGAAGCTAAAAGATGAGTGAAGTTTTCGAAGGATATGAACGGCAATATTGCGAGCTATCGGCGAATCTTTCCAAGAAGTGTACGGCGGCGGCTGCACTTGGTGGAGGTTGTAATCCAAAATTTTCATTTGAACGAGTCTTTTCTTTTATGTTAATTTCTTCATTTCCGTGCTCCTCATTGCGTATACTTGATGGCATAATAGATTCTTATTTCCTTCTAATTTAGCGGAATAAAGCATTCTCAGTTTAATTTGTGCTTTTTTGTTTTTATTTATGCTGATTATCAATTGGGGTTTTATTAAAAATAAAATAAAATAAAATGCTTAATTTGGAGGTATGAAGATGAAGAAAAGGAGATCAGATCTTCTTGATCTCCTTTGGTTTTTAGACTTTTATCTAAGTTGATTAATTCTCATGATTTTCATGGTGCTTTTTTGCAGCTTACAGTATTTGATTTTTATTAGTTTTTTGGAATTCGCTAAAGTTTTGCTACTTGAGGTGGGAACTTTAAGTTAAATATATCTAAGGGATGAATTTGAAATGCCTGAATTTTAAGCGATAAACATGGAATTTATAAACTAATTCTGATGTATAAAGTAGAATATATGTTATGAATGGAATTGGTTTGCAGTGATTTAATGTTAAACTACTATGACTGAACTCTAGTTTTGGAATTAACTTGCATTGCTTTATCATGTGCAATGGCGTTTGCTTTTGTTCTTTACTTGGGATCTTTAAATCAGTGTATTATTACTTGCAAGTAGAAACAGAAGAGGAAAGTTATTCGAAACAGTCAGGTAGATGGATGATTATATTGTTACTTGGACTCAGATGTGAGTATTGGACGCGGATATATATCTGACATGGGTATGTTAAATTTTTTTTGAAGTTTTTTTCTATGTATTTGGAGTGTCTTGGAGTATCACGTTCCCATACTCATGTCTTAACATGCATCCGACATGAGTGTCAGACATGGGCACTTCAAGAAAATTAAAGGGTTGGAATAACATAGGATGATTGAGATATATGAATCTTAAAAGATGACAATAAAGAAAAAAGAAGAGAGAGAAAAAGTTAGAATCAAATTCAGCACTATTCGAAAGTTTTTGGCCTGTAGGTAATGGCATCAAGCTGATATGAAGTACCCCATTTAAGGAGGGCAAAAGGATTTTGATTTGCTGCATTCTGGGAAAAGCTTGTTTGTCTGTGGTTACCATTGCATCCACTGCTTGAATCATTGAATCAGTGAAGGAATGTGATGGTGAAGAGTTTGCTAGAGACACAATTAAGGCTTGAATCTTAACAATTTGTGTTTCCTTTTATCGAGTAATGCAGTAGGTTTGATTTTTAAGTCAATGGAGGTGTTGATGAGAAATGTTTTCAAAGTTTTTCAAGCATCCTCCTTTATAGTTAGCCAATTGTTCTTGTTTCAAGTAATTGATTGTTTTCTTATTTTCAGAGCAGAAAAAACAAAAAGTTTCTGATATAAGAGCTGGGTTGGAGAATGCAGAAGATCTGGTAACTGGTCATTTCATGTTTTGATTCTCCTATGTGGTTTTTCCTTTCCCTTGACTATTTAACTTGTTGCTTTTTTGGTTATCAGATTCGGAAAATGGACCTTGAGGCAAGAAGTTTGCAGCCAAATGTCAAGACTATGCTTCTTGCTAAGTTAAGGGAATATAAATCGGACCTTAACAATCTGAAAAGCGAAGTTAAAAGAATTGCATCTGGCAATATAAATCCAGATGCTCGAGATCAGTTGTTAGAGTCTGGAATGGCTGATGCACTCACAGTATGTTTTGGTTCTTCTAACTTCCTTTTAACATGCCGTGGTTCGATCAGTTGTTACCGTTTGCTTTCCTTACATTTAACTTTTGATTACTTATAGATGAATATGTAATAGGCATCAACTAATCAAAGATCAAGACTAATGATGACTACAGAGCGGTTGAATCAGAGCAGTGACAGAATTAGGGATAGTAGAAGAACCATGCTCGAAACAGAAGAACTTGGTGTTTCCATTCTTCAGGATTTGCATTCGCAGCGACAGGCTCTCTTGCATGCCAATAACACGGTATCTTTTTTGTTCACTGAGGTTTTCTCCTCTGTTTATTGCATATGACCTCCAATTCTCTACCATAAGTAGTATGCTTTTTTTAACTTTGGTTTTCTCGTATTTGAGTTATATAACTTCATTCGAGCCCTACTTGTCGACCGTGGAATTGTAGCTATTTTGTTTGATTGTTATGATTTTAGTATTCTCATCTCGTAGCCTTCAAGCATATTATTCTTTTGCTTCTTCCTCCCTCTTTTCTGCTGACTATTGCATGAGCATGTTATGTCAAAAAGCTTATACAATAATACTAAAATATCTCACATTAAGCTATAGTTTTCGACTGTAAACCAGTTTGGATATCTATTTAAAAGTTGGGATTTTTGTTACGGTTGCAGCTTCATGGAGTGGATGACAACATTGGCAAGAGCAAGAGAATTTTGACAGCCATGTCAAGGAGGATGAACCGGAACAAGTGGATCATTGGCATCATTATTGCAGTTCTTATCATCACTATTGCCGCTGTTTTATACTTCAAACTTGTTAAATAGGTAGTGGCGGTGTTTCTGAGAGTGGTAAGTTTTTTTTGTCCTTGCAATGTGCTTCATTAATCCACAGACTCGGTTTTATTCATTCATTCATTTCAATTCTATGTGGTGAACGTTAAGAAAGAGGTTGACAGTCCTTGGATTTGGGACTTCCTTTTAAAGATTTTATCATTTATTTGGAGGATAATGTGGTGTCAGACATACAAAGAAATAAATGTTGTTTATATACAATATTGGGGTGAGGATAATTGTTCCATACAAGTCAAAACATAAATATATATTATCATGGTTTTTGCATTTTATATAAAAATGGTAATTTATATGCACGATCTTTGCATTTTCCATTGGATCTTTTGTGATGGATATCCATGATTATTTTAGAACAACTGCAAACTAATGCTAAAAATAAATAAATAAAAAATCGAACTCTATTCTTTGAATAATAGAGATATGCACATCAACTATTGCACGATAAATGAAAATTAACGATGAAGGACACATGGATGGAGTTAATTTTTTTAGAGTTAAAGATAAAATTAAAAATATTTATAAATTTTAAGGGTTAATTTTTTAAAAATTATGACTAAATTGATATAATATGTAAAATTTGATGGTTAAATTTATTATTATATCGCTTTTTTAATTGTCACTTTTGCATAGTGTTTGTGATTTTAATAGGAGTATTGGTGCTTAAATTGTAAACCTTCTATTGTGAGTGCCTAAAATGATTTTTTTTTTTTTTGTACTTGGGCGACTATCTATGTAATTTACCGTGAAATATATTTTAAAAATTAAATTAATATTGTTATAATTATAATTAAAAATCATTTCTAACTAAATAAAAAAAATTGCCAAAGTTGAATTGGGTGGATTAAAATCTTAATCACATAAAAAAATTATAAAAGCATATATAAATATAACTGGATCTTTTCAATAAAAAATTAAATCTAAAATTGGTGTAAATTAAAGAATTATCCACAAATATGTTATTGCTACAGTTATGGTTGAAGCCACGGCTAGAAGTGATACCTAAAGCAACATCATGTGTTACTAGCATTGGATGAATTTATCAAAAAGCAAGGGAATACCATTCTTTATGTGCAGATTTTATTACAGCTTGTGCTTAATCGAATTTAGTAATAGTTAAATTTTGTTATTAGATAAATTTAGTAATAGCAAGTCATCAAGCATTCTAACATTGATGCAGCCTCCAAAGCAGTCACTAATCTCACAATCCGCGCATCATACCCTTTAGCTAAAATACATATTCATAAAATATCTTGAAGGATTGAAGCCACTTAAAATCACTTATAAACGTTAGTGAGACATGCATTAACATGAAAGATGTCGAAAGAGGGAGTGTACCATAGCGAAGCGGCGGAGGTTGAATACAGCAGTGGCAGAATAACGAAGGGGCAGCTGCGTGAATAGATGGGGAGTTTTAAAAGAAATGAGTTTAGGGCTAGGGTTTTATCCTTGTTTTAATATACAATACAAAGTGGGAAATTGGGAGGGGGGAATAAAGAAGAAGAGATTTCAGGTGGGATTTCTGGGGTGAGGAGGGGGGAATCGATTTTGGTAAAAAGAAGGGGAAAAAAAGAAGAGATTTCATTTGAAATTTTGGGATAAAAAGACCTAATTACAAAACGACACCATTGAATTATTGTATATTTCATATAAATTTTAAATAAATATTTTTTAATTTTAAGTAATATTTAAAAGAAATAAATAAAATTATAATTTTATATAATTTTTTATGTAACAAAACAAAAACAAAAAATTCCAAAATATGATGTCTTGTACAAAAAATTCCTATTTTGTTTTTTAAATTTGATGTCTTGTACAATATAATATTATTTTATAAAGCCCAGTTCATTTTATTCAAAAATAAAATTAAAATAAAAAAATTCTTCACACTCTCTTTAACTTGTGCTTACACGGACACTGTAGTTCTAAGCAATCTTACTCGTTTTTTAAAACGGCGCCATTTTGATTAAACCAGAATAATTTTTTGCGGCATTTTTACACTAGTGCCGCTACAGCCCAACACTTCTATTATTCAATAATTTAATAATCCAAAAAAATTGAAAATCTAGTCAAATTATAATGTTAGTTTGTTGAGTTTCAAATTTTATTTAATTAAAAAAATGATTTTAAGATGTTCATTCAATCTATCAATTTAATTTGTTTAAATTTGATTTTATCCAATACCTCTATTGTTAAATAAATCAATTTATTCTTTATACTATTTCAACCAATCAAATAAATCTAAATTGTATCATAATTAAAATTTGTAATATAAATTTTTTTTTTCAATTCCAATTCAATTAAAAAAACAAAAATTTCATTTACAAAACTATAAAAAAACAATAAATAATATTATTTTAAACAATAAATGTTAACTCTATTTCAATTTAAATTTATTTAATAACACAATGAATAAATAGATTTATTTAATAATACAAAGACTAAAATAGAAATTTCTTAGACTTTCACCTTATTTGATAAGATAATTCTTTTTTATTGAGCGAGTATAAGTATAAAAATAAACATTAAAAACATGACTCAATCATGACTCTCCTAGACCATAATAACATTGGACAAAACCGGCATATTGAAAGATCTAAGCTAAATATAAATCTCAATATTTATACAAAATGAGAGACTTAAATCTGAGCACTCTGTCCCCGACATCAATTTTTATCAAGAATACGTAGTGATATGTATTTTAATTTGGACGTGATTGTGTGGATGATTTTTAGGTTTGTTTTTTTAATTTCTAAATCGAATAACTAAACAAACCAACACTAATGTTTTTTAAACTGAACTAGTTCAGCCACCAATTCACCAATCCGACCAGTTCGATTAAAAAATCGTTAAAAATTAAAAAATAAAAACCCCAATTCAACTGTCAATTTAACCGGTCCATGCCAATTACTGGTCTAACCGAATCAAAGCCATTCTTCAGACTCGTAACCCTGGCTAGCTCCCAATCCGACCAGCCAATATTGTCCGGTTCAAACATCATTGACCAACACTTAAATAGTAAATTGATTTCTAGAATGGTATCATTATCCAGCCTAACAATGAATGAGAAACCGAAAAACCTGGTCAAACCGAACTGATTAATTCTAATTAGATTAGTTCGATTTCTAACACGAGCACGAACATATGACATTCTAAGAACCCTACAAATAATGATGAAAAAGGCTTGATTAAAAATAGCTCAGTTCCGATTGACATCAGTTAACTAATTTACAGACCAAACCGTTCTTTAGTAGCATTGGTCTCTCCTTCACTCACGTCTTCATTTGATCTACCCTAAACCCTAAACCTTGTAATTCTAAACCCCAAATTCTAAAACACTCACTCTAAACCATAAACCATAACTCTTAAATATTGGAACCCTAAACTCAAAACCATATCCCATAAACTACAAACCCCTAAACATTTAACTCCAAACCTTAAACCCTAAATTAATTAGATAAAATTTTAATATTATATATTTTTTCAATGTTTTAGGAAATTTGAATAACATTTTCAATTTACTAATTAATTTTGTTTCTCTAGAGATGCACGGGTTACCAATTTTTTTAATTTTAATATATATAAAGTTTATCTATTATTTCTTAAATAATTTAAACTATAATTATAATTTTAATATATTCATATTAATATTATCCCTAAACCTTAAATCCATAATCACAAAATCTTAAAATCCTAAACCCCAAACCCATAAACACAAAACCCTAAAACCTTAAACAATAAACTATAATCCCTAAACCATAAACTATAAGTACTAAACCTTAAACCCTAAATTAAATTGATTTTTTGCGGTATTTTTATTAAAAACCTTATTCACGCTCAAAGCTATTAAGTTATTTTTAATTTGAATATATATAATTATTCACAAGCTGATGATGTAAAATATTAAGAATATTCATACTTTAAATTCAATTTTTTGGTGCTACACATTCAAAAAAAGCCGGAATTAAGGAAATTTGGGATGTTACACCTTTATACAAAGAGTTAGCTAGAGCGTCTGTTGACAAGTCTATCCCAACACTTATGAGGAAAGTGTCGCCCCAAAACTATCGTCTTAGGACTAGACAAAAGCCAACTCTTATTCAAGCGTTGCCTTAGGCATACATATCCCAATCCTTATATAAAGAGTTGGCTAAAGCGTAGTTTATCGCAACACTTAGGAAAGTGTCGCCACAAAAGTGTCGTCTTAGGATTACACAAAAGCCAAATCTTATTCAAGCGTTGCCTTAGGCATACATATCCCAACCCTTATACAAAGAGTTGGCCAAAGCATAGTCTATCCCAATACTTAGGGAAGTGTCGCCACAAAAGTGTCATCTTAGGGCTACACAAAAGCCAACTCTTTTCAAGCGATACCTTAGGCATACATATCCCAACCCTTATACAAAGAGTTGGCCAAAGCGTAGTCTATCCCAACACTTAGGAAAGTGTCGCGAAAAAAATGTCGTCTTAGGACTACACAAAAGCTAACTCTTATTCAAGCGTCGCCTTAGGCATACATATCCTAACCCTTATACAAAGAGTTGGCCAAAGCATATGTTGGCAAGTCTATCCCAACACTTAGGAAAGTGTCGTCTTAAGACTAGACAAAGCCAACTCTTATTTAAGCGTTGCCTTAGGCATGCATATCCCAACCCTTATAAAAGAGTTGGCCAAAACGTATGTTGGCCAGTCTATCCCAACACTTAGGAAAGTGTCGCCCCATAAGTGTCGTCTTAGCACTGTTTTGTTGTAGTGAAGAGAATTTCGATATCCAATTCGAATTATCCAAACATTTTCTAAAGGATTTGTATTTTAAAATCTCTTCTATTTTTCGATATTAGGACATTAATCAATCAATAATGTATCAATTTTGGGCGTTGTGAGGGTGTTAATCCTTCCTCGTGGGTAACCGACTCCCGGACCTGTTTTCTTAAGATTCGTAGACCAAGATGTTTTCTAAGGTGACCCAATCACACCTAAAAAAATATTGGCGGTGACTCCATGTTTTTAAAGTTGATCCTTGTTTTTTAAAAAATAAAAAATGGTTTCGACAACTTTTATGTAATAGCCTAAATTTTCAGTGGTGTCGGAACGGTGATTCGAGGTCACTAAATCCGACAAGTGAGTAGAAAATATTATTAATTTAGTGAGTATAAGTTAAATGTGAAGTTAGAAAAAAAAATTGAAATAGTAAATAGTGTATTAGAAAAAAATAATTAGAATCGAAAACGAGGTATCGAGACCTCAGAGATTTTTAATCTAGCCATAAATGTTTTATAAATATTTATGGAGTGTTAATAGGTTAGTATTAAAGTTTTTTCAAGAAATTTTAAAGTTCCGATAGTTAATTGAACAAAAAGGACTAAGTTGTAACAAATGCAAAGTTATGAGAAATGATTAAATAGCTTAAATGATAAAAGAAAGAGGGCTTAAAAGGCAAATAGACCCAAGGTCTATTTGGGCTGGACGGCAAGAGCATGAAATCAGACAGAAAATAAGGAGAATTAAGGGCAAAATTGGAATATTGCAAAATTTACTTAATAAAGCTAGGACTAAAGTGGAATTATCTAGATTTCTCTTTATTTTTCTGCATTCTCATCAGCAAAACACCATAGAAGGGTTTTCCCTAAGCTGGTTTTTCATATTTTACTGCAAGTAAGTTCAATTCTTGATTATTTCTTGAAATTTATGTGTTTTTGTGACTTTTACAACTAGGTCCACTTGTTGAATTCATTAGTTTTAGATTTTATGAATGAATTTGGAAGTTGCTATGAATATTTTCTGGAAGTATATGATGATTTAGCATGGAATTATAACTTTAAATTGTTTATATGCTGATTTTATTGAAAGAATTGAATAGAAAGTGAATGTTTGGGACCTAATTTTAAAAGAATTTGAAGTTAGGGTTTTTATGTGGAAATTCTGAATTACAATAGATTTGAAATAACTTATAATGACTAGGTAAAGTATTAATTTAGAAAAATTATCTTAATTGAGGGGTTAATTGATCAAGGACTGAATTGTATGAACTGTGAAGTTTGGGGCAAAATGGAAATCAACACTTTGCACTAAAATAGTTTTGGACAGCAGCAGTAGTCTAACTTTGAAAAATCACCAAAAATTGTAGAAATCGAATTAGAGGATGAATAAAATATGAAATTAAATCTTATTGAGTCTAGTTTCTTATAGAAGAAACGGTGTAAGCAATGGAATTGTAAATCATGAGATATAATAGGTTTTATGAGACAAGGTCAGAATGATTTCGGGTTCCCCTGTTCTGACTTTGAAAAATCATAAAAAATTGTATAAAAATAATTATGGTCTTAAATTTACATTCTTAAAATCATGAATGAGTCTATTTTCAACAGAAACAAACGGTAACATCATCGAATCTTGTGCAAGGAGATAATTAATTTTTAGTGAAGAAGGGTCGGAACTGTCAGACAGCAGAACAGGGGTAACTTTAAAGAATAAACTGTACTTATTGGCTAAACCAAAAAATTCTAAAAATTTTATGGTAAGAAGATATGCGAGTCTAGTTTCAGGGAAAATTAGCGGATCTTAAATTGAAGTTCTGTAGCTCAAGATAAAAATAATTTAGTGACTGTGACATGGATGGACAGCTTGAATATCCATATAAGTAAATAGTTAAATTATAGACAATGTTACTTATATGTGGGTTGTAATCATTAAGGATATGAAATAGAGTAAAGGTGAAATCAATACTGATAAGTGAATGATTTTACAATGATAGATCGAGAACCCGAAGCAAGTCGAGGAAAAGAAAAAGTAGCTGAATAGTCCCTGAATTTTCTCAAATTCTGCAAATCGACTAAGGTAAGTTCATATGGCTGAAAATTAATGATTAAATGTTAATTTCATGAATTATATAATGTATGATGAGATATATTTATTGATGAATTGAGAATAAAACAACAATGCGAAAACCGAATAAATGATCAGTTTGAGCGGAACATCGGATTTGAGTACTTCTGATCAGTGACAAGTGATAAGTGGTAGCTTTAGCTACACTTATCTGATCAATGACAAGTGACAAGTGATAAGTGATAGTTTTAGCTACACTTATCTGATCAGTGATAAGTGACAAATGATAAGTGGTAGCTTTAGCTACACTTATCTGATCAGTGACAAGTGACAAGTGATAAGTGGTATCTTTAGCTACACTTATCTGATCAGTGATAAGTGGCAAGTGATAAATGTGATCCGTGTAAGACCGTGGCAGGGCTATGGCTTCGGAAAGTGATAAGTGATCATACGTAAGACCATAGTTATACTATGGCAAAGTGGAAGTGAAGTACTCAATTTTCCGTAACCGTTCCCTAATTTGATTAAGGATGGTAAGTGATAAAAAAAAAAGGGGCCCAAAAGAGTTAAAGTAAAAGGATAAATGGTAGTGAGATTATACAAGAGCACTCACCAAATTGTGGTTGACAGCTGAACTTAGTAATTGTACATAATGTATAAGTGTATGAATGTTTGGTAAGATTTATATTTTATGCCTACGAACTTACTAAGTTTCTATAAACTTACTTGAGTGTATTCAATGTCTCATGTAGATTGACATATAAATATACGGAGGATCGGATCAACACTGAGGACCACACTATCAAGATTATCTCCGGTAGCTTTTGTAAATTTCCTTTTTGATTTATATGGCATGTACATGTTTGATGATTATATAAATACTAAAACTTGTTTAATGAGTATGTATTAAAGTAAACAGTGATGAATATGCTAAATAATATAATTATAGCAGAAGTATGATTTGGTATCAAATTGGATTGAATTGGACTGGATTGGTTGGTTTTACAATTGCAGGGAAGATTGGATATTTATAAAGGGACTATATTGAATTCATAATAAAAATAATATTAACTCGTTAAACTTAGGTAATGCCTCATACCCTATTCCGGCGACGAATATAGGTAGGAGGTGTTACATTTTATTTAATTGATTTTAATTTTTTTATTTTTCGAATCGATCAATTTTAATCTCTATACTTTTTAAATTGTTCGATTTTAATCCTAATCCAAACAATAATAATTAAATTCATTTGATTAAATTCAATTACTATCCTACATATAGTCTATTTTCTCTAATTAAAAATTCTTTTTATGAGAAAAAACTAAGGCATCACACAATTGCATTATTCTACGAGCAGTAACTTGCCCCTCAATATCCTTCTGCTACCTTCTGTAACAATATCAGCACCCCCAAGGAAGGAACCTGGATCTTCTTCTTATGTTTGCGTCATTTTAAGTTTTTATATTTTTAAATTATAAAATTTAATATGATAAGTAACATTAGGTATTATTAATTTAGAATAAATTTATCGAAAAAACACGGGAATAATATAGCTTGTGTAATCAGTTGAAATTGAATTTAGTAATAGTTTTTTTAATAAATTTAATTATTCTGATTCTTTGTAAATAATATTTTAATTTTGATAAAAACAACTTTTAAAATACTTTCAAGGCAGCCCAGAAAATGATATTTTGTCAACCGTCCCAACTACTTTAGGGAGATTGGCCTTCAACCGAAATAATTTAATATTATTTTTAAATCTATTTTAACAGCATTACAACAGCAGGGGATGTAGCTCAAATGGTAGAGCGCTCGCTTTGCATGCGAGAGGCACGGGGTTCGATCCCCCGCATCTCCATTTGAACCAATTTTAGTCCGACTTTGTTTTGGCAACCTATTATTTGTAGAGGTTGTTGAGGAGACGGTGGTTGACAGTGCCGTTAGTGGAAAATCGAAAATTTTAACGATTATTTTGCATGATTTTTTAAAATTAGAGCGACTAAATTAAAAAGAAAATTAAAAATAAGATAAATTCTATTTTAAGGTAATCAAAATATAATTTACTCTAATATTTATAAAATAGAAAATTGATTGAATCTAGAGATTGAAAATGATTAAATTTTGAAGGTTCAAACTAACCTATTTTATAATCTAATATATTTGCTCAAACTATTGTTAAATATTTAGTAAATTTATTTGATAAGTTTAATATATTTATTCAAACTCTATAAATATTAACAAATCTTCAAACATCCTTTTATAAGTTCGCATGATAAAAATTTTAAATTGATTTAAAAATTTATATATATAAAATATAATTATATTAATAAATTTAATGGTTAAATTATTAAATATTAATAATATAAAAAAATGATTTTACTCTAATATAAATAAATCGTTTTTCATATATTTATAAAGAATAAAATCGTCCAGAATTTCCCTTTGTTAGCAAAAGAAAAACTCCAGAGTTTAAATCTGAAATTGGTGTGTACAAATATATTTTATTGCTATAGTTACGGTTCAGTCCACTACTGGAAATGACACCTAAGCAACATCAAGTGCTACGATATTTGTTAAGGATTATATTCATAAGCGAACCCGCAGGGGATGTAGCTCAAATGGTAGAGCGCTCGCTTTGCATGCGAGAGGCACGGGGTTCGATCCCCCGCATCTCCAATTTTTTATACATTGTTTTTAAATTTTGGTGTAGTAGTTCCCGGCGGTTATCTGATCTCTCTTTCCTGAAATTTCTATAATCTGCAAGCAAGCTATCATCAGCTCCCACCTTTATCCTTTCACCTATCTCATGCCATTACCTTTCAAAACCACATCTCTCTAAATTAGTCATTGTTTAGCATTTGTGAACTAAGAAGCCACCAACATATGTATATGTATATGTATATGATACGGTGAAATGAGATAAGAGAATAAATACTTGCCAATTAACTAACTATCACCATGCAGGTTAGTTTTCAAGTACATTAAAAAGTTATTCATGAATTTAAAAACTTTCATCACCAATCGTACTTACTGACTTACCCCTTTGACAAGAATGTCGCGAATGGCGCCACCCGGTATGAAAGTGAAAGCGGGCGGAAAAACAAGCCTAATGTTGATCTCACAGTCACCCCTAATCCGGCTTTTGTTGCCTCTACTATCAGGGTATAATCTTGCTTTCACACCAAGTGCGAAATGCGATGATGAGTCAATTACTTAGTCAAGCCCTTGTAGTTCACATCTTGTCTGCAACAGCACTTCACCTTTGGATTACATATATATATAAGGGATGAAGGAATGGTGTACATGCAAAGTGTAATGATCACTTGGAGTGATTGATGACCCATGCATATTAATATGGAACTTCATCAAGCTTTGTTAATTCACAGTGAATATTAATATGGTTTACATGAAAAAGCGTTATGAAATAGGTTTCAAGATTTTTCCATCCAATGGTGCATCTCCCTCATTTCAAAGCAAAAACAATATTAGTTCAATTGGTAGTTGACTTGTGAGGGAGGGTAAAAAGACTCTCGGTAAAGGAAATGCTATGGTTTGAAACCCAAGGAAGTAAAGCTTTGAATAGTGGATTAGATGCTGAAAAACATGAATACCTTGGCTATAAGTAGACACACAGTGAAAACCTCGTTTGATTATGGGATTATACAAAAGCTAATTTGTTTGATTCACATATTTGCTTACCGACTGAACCTCAAGAAGTTTTGTGATATCCGAAGGAACTTGGGGTGGGTATTTGCATTTCAACCTAAAGTCAATTACTGGCCACACCTTTAGGGCCACCACCTTTAAGGGCATCATCTTAATCCTCCATTCATCCTGCATTATATGTTCAACCCAAATTATACCATACTGATTTCTAGCTGTTTCAATATCTGAAATCTCTATAATTGTTGATGGTGTAGGTAAATGATGATACAATTGAAATCTTCTGTACTCCTCAACTCAACAACTGCAAGCTTTTAGAATTTAATCAACTAAACTAAACTAAACTCAAATTAGAAAAAAAGAAGAAGCAAATTACCTCATAAAGCTGTTGGGTACTATGTTTGTGAGGAAACATGGCATTGAAAACTCTGGGTTTATCCTCCAAATACTCGTCAAACAAAGCCTGTACAAACCCCATCTAGGTAAGAAATGAGTCAACCTATGTTGACTCTGTGATTCTCAATAAGCTTAATATCGGAATCTCAAGAAAAGAAAAAAGGAAGTGGGCATACCCAAGGAGTCTCATAAAGGGGAATATCAGTGACTATTTTTGCAGAATAAGTAGCTGGCTTTACTGAAAACTCATTCCTCACCAAATATTTGTGGGATTTTGGTTTCATATTCTTTAAATGCCATTCAAGTTGTGGTTTTTTCTTCTTCAGCTTCACTTCCCTTTTCCCATTCCTCAAATTCTCAAGCCTACGCTCTAAATGATAGTTCAGTTGCAATGGAGCAACTTTACTCATATTCTTTGTTATTTCCTTTGCTAAATTCTAATGCAAAACAAACACTGCAGAATCCGTGCATCCATTCTGTATTCTGCATTTGATCTGTAATTGTATTTGAAGTATTTTATATTTTTTTATATGCTTATTATATTAATTTTTGAAATATTTATATATTTTTAGTTACTTTTCATGTTCATGTAATTGTGGTGCCTTATATTTTCACTAACGTAGACAACTCAGAGAGAGAATGCAAACATAACAATATTATTATGGTAGATGTGCTTATCTGTTGCCTTAAATCAACCAAGTGAATTGATGTACTAATGTCGTGTTTATTTTTTTTATCAATTCTATAAATATAAATACACCATAAATTACTAAATACGTTAAAACGTTAAATAAAAATATTATATATACATGTATTAAATATATATGGGCTTTGGTTTTGATATATTCTAATTTTGAATTTCTTGTACTGTGGAGTTACTTATATGTACTATAGTTTTAGTCTATTGTGTTATTTGTGATTTATATTTGTTGATGTGTAAGATCAATAAGGGAGGAAGCAAGAAGGAAGTGGTGGTGTACCACCCTCCTCTTGACCCGATTCACCGAGTCTGGATCTCGAGTGTTATTATACATATCACTTAACAAAATTTCCAAAATAGTTGACAAATATTACTTGTTTAAAATACTTTTCCTTTCATTTTATTGAATGACTCAATATTAAAGAATAAAGGAAATATTAAAAACAATATATTACATCAGATTTGTTACATCTAATTACATTACGAAAGTTTGCCTAAGATAGACCCATTAAGGTGTAGTCCTACAACACGCCACTTTCAAAAGTCCATTGTATGCATATTAACATGGATCGTCGCTCCCTTGGCGCCCTTCTGGTGTAGTCCCACAAGGCGAACTCAATCTTCTGAATATACTTGAAATATAAAATAACACCTGTAAGTTATACAAACTTAGTGAGTTTGTAAAACATAATACCTCAGTAGATACTTCTCTAATATCGAATGAATATCTGCGCTAGCTACCATTCTTAACATCTTATTTTTGTTTCGGCGAATGCTTTCACAACTTCAGGCTTACCTTTACACGCCACACTAATTCTCTCTTAGCTACCTGGTTGATTTAAGATTTTTCGAAAGAATATACCATCAAAGACTACTTCATACAAACCATCTCTTCACATATACTCTTAATCTAGAATGGTTGTTCACTACCGGATACTGTCACATTCGGTGGATTTCCACACTAAGTTGAATACTATCAGTTTACCAATCAATTCATATTCCAATTCAATATTAATCCCAGTAGTTTTTAGTGAAATCGGAACAGTAGTTTTAGGACCACAAATCCGAGGTCGGAAGAAAATTTATTTTAATATTATTTTATGGTCTATAGTATGATATAAATATCGTATAAAAATTTCATTAAGAAATTTTACAGTTTACATGTCTAATCTGATAAAAAGGACTAAATTGCATAAAGTACAAAAATTGAATTCTAACAGCTAAAGGTATTAAATAGCTATGGACTTTTAAATTGGAGGTCCTTATATAGTAAATATACCATTTAGAGTAGTTAGTGGATAAGAATGATTATTCATCATTGGATATTTAATAAATTATTAAGGTTAATTTTAGAAAAAAGAAATGATAAATGATGATAAATAAATAAAATAATCAAATATCATCATCTTTTACCAAATAAAAGAAAAAAAAAAGATGGAAACCCTAGCCATGGAAGCTTGAAGTTAGCAAACTTATTTTTACTCATTTAGGTATGTATTTTGTCCCGTTTTTAATAATTTTTATGTTTCCGAGATCGTAATAGCTTAATCTAACTATCTCGGGGACTAATTTGCAAAACCGTTAAAGTATTAGGATTTTTTCATGGATGAGTATGCTTGAATTTTGAAGTTTTATGATAGAAAATGAAATGTTGTTGTTAGATAAACAACTTTTGTAAATAGAATTTTGATGAAATTATCAATTAGAGACTAAATTAAAAGATGATAAATTTATGGTAAAATTTTGAATTTTGTGAAAACATGGGCTGCTATTAATATGTATAAAAATCGACTAGGCTTGAATAAGAATTAAATTGTATGAATTTCATTTTTTGAGCTTAGGGACTAAATTATAATAAATTAAAAGTATAGGGGCAAAATAATAATTTTTCCAAAAATATGTGTTGGACTGGATTGAATATGAATTATATTGAATTAAATCAAATTCATTCGTATAGATCCGGATAGACCTAGTACTGAGTTAGATCGAGGCAAAGGAAAAGTAACAAATTAGTAGCCTTCGTATCTAAATCAACTTGTCGAGGTAAGTTCGTGTAACTAAATTGTACATTTATATGTTTTAAAATTGAATATTATTGTGTGTGATTTGTAAAATTGCCATGTATAATTACAGATCACATATCCGATAATTTCTGAGTCCCATTTGAACCTTAGAAATTCGGAGGATACAAATTACATGTCATTAGGGTTACCGTTTTGGTTGTAGTCCTACATGTGTTGCGGACACACCACAACTCTCATGAGCTTCCCGATATTTAGGTCGCATGATCTTTTCGATTTCAGCTCTTATGAGCTTCCTATTATTTAGCTCACATGAGCTTCCTTTTATATAACTCAGAAGAGCTTCCCGTTTACATGCTCATATGAGCATACATGTACATGAATTGACGGATTATAGTTTTATACACTTCGTGTGTACTACCCGTGTATCCAACGGTATTTTAAACGGTTCAACGAGCAATGTTCTGTTATGAGACAAAATGAGTTCGGTACAAACTATTACTGGTATATACATGGAAATGATATTACTTGATATATTGAAACATGATTCGGTTGATACATGTATGTGGAACTTGCTTAATGACTATGTTCATCCATGATTATGAGCTATTATATATGTTTACATGGCTAACATGTTGATGTTATGTGTTTAGGCTTTCGGCCAAATTGGTTTGAATATGTCTTGTATGCTTACCTTAAATGTGATTAAATGGTAAGTTAAATTCTATGTTATACGAACTTACTAAGCTTAAAAGCTTACTTCGTGTCATTTTTCTTATGTTTTATAGTAATTCGGAAGCTCATTTGGGTCGGAAGCTGGTCGGAGCTAAATCACACTATCCATTGACTCTTTTGGTATTTTCAGTAAATTAATTCCGGTTATAATGACATGTATAGGTTATTTTGGTCAATGTTGGTATATAAATGTTTTGTTGAAACTAGCCATTTGAATGACTTGTGTTTGGTATATTTTGGTGTGTATATAAGTAGCCTTATCATGTTTGGAATGTGTTTGGAATGATTGAATGATGGAAAATTATAGGTATATTGTGAATTGGTTGATTTGGTATATTTAGCAAAATTATGCATATATGTATTTGGTTATCTAGGTAAATTTTGGAATTTGATTGACATGTTTTCAAATTGTCATTTGAATTGCCTATGGGCATATTGGTTGTATATTGTGATAATACATGTTTAAGACTTAATTTTAGCTTGATTTGAATGCCTTGTTATGGCTTATTGATGTGCAAAAATGTTGAGTTAGGTTGATGACAAATTGGGTGAGAAATGTGGCTAGAAAAATGGTCTATTTTTGTCCACACCGGTAGAAACACGGGCGTGTGTGATACACGGTCAAGTGACACGGCCGCGTGTCCCTTGCATCTTTTAAATTGTGCAAGTTAGTATGCTTACACGGCCTAGCACACGGGCATGTCGCTTGGCCGTGTGATCCAAGTTAGAGAGTTAGACGGGTATGGACATGGGTTAGGACACGGTCGTGTGTCATTATTTCGAATGCCCACATAGCCTCAGACACAGGTGTGTCTCTTGACCGTGTGAGTCAAACGGCCTAGCCATACGGGCGTGTGTCTCCTGCACCTTTGAAAAATTTTAATGTTTTCCGAAAAATTCTTTGAGTACTCGATTTAGTCCCGACTTATTTCTAAAGTGTATTTTGGGCCCTGAGGGCTCGCATAAGGGACAATATATTTGTTTTTGATTGGTTTCCGATATGAATGTTATTTTATATGAAATATCTATTTATTTGATCTGTAATGAAATAACTAGATCGTTCAGAAGAATTCTACACAACTCTTGCTACAAACACGATGATACCCAGACTAACGAATAACTTAATTACCATGAAATTCCAAAATCAAAACAAGATGCTATCCAGATATGGAGGGTTTTAGATAATTCATATAGAACCCTACATAGTACAAACAAACTTAGACCAATGGATACTTATTTCTTTCATAATTGCGAATACGCTTGTATTTTAAACTAACAGATTATCATGGCGAATACCCTCTTCGAACATACAGATGCGTACTTTTTTTCAATGAGCTTCTCTTTAGAATCTTCTGATTACATCACAGAACTAATTAAACCAAAATATCTTCAAACATATCATAACTTAGCATAGAGATATCTATCAAGAACATTCTGAATGTACCCAAAACTTACCATAAGGCGATACATAATTCTCCATATAAACTTAGTAGAGTATGCCACAAGGGTCAAACAGACTACGCCATAAAGGCAACATACAACATACGCCACAAAGACTAACATAATGCCACAAATGCCAAATCAAAATGCCATAAAGGCCAAATTAGAATACGCCAAAAAGGCTAACAGAATGCCACCCAAGCACCCCATGAACTGTCATGTTTGCAATATAAAATTGCCTAAACTCACATTGCATGAGGTTTGCCCATTATTGCCCTAGGGCACGTAGAGAACCCCAGTTGATAAATGTAGCTCATCCGCATTTTTCCGAATATGCAATAGCCATGGACTTTTCTTTAGAATTGTCCTACAAAAATTCATGTTTACTGTCTCGAAAGACTTCATCGAATACCAACGCGGTGTCAAAACTCACATCACATAACCTACCAACACTTTGCTAAACCCCATTTCCTCAACGTTTTCAGTCATACATCATATATCTACCTAAGCACACATTCTTGTATGTATATACATTGTTATACACATATACATTTGCTTCAAAAAATCACATGCACCTATACATACTACATATTACACACTTAACTCTCATGGGGATTACACAAAATTACATACACATGCTTAGCAAGCACTCAAGGACTCATGCATCGCTACAGGAACATTAACCATTATAAGTTTCTGGAATGATTATAGGAATTAAGACTAAAGGCTCACCTGATACGTACATATAGTAGCTCGAAACTCTAGACTTAGACATTCTTCTCAAACCAACAGCAACCACTACTAAAAAAACATAAATTCACTATTACAACTCTCATACTTACAATTTACTTATCATCTCAACTGTAGATAACTGTTGGAAAATCCGGTTTGAAAATAGTTTTCTTGCAAAGCAGAAAATTAAAATTTTGAAAATCAACCCGGTTTGTGATGTTTATAGTAATAAACTTTAACCGAATTCGTACCTATGTTTTTTGATAAGTAGATCATTGATGTTTCTCGGCTTTCAATCAAACGATCTTCTTTGCTATTCTTGTGCCTCAAACTGCTTCTAGTGTGGGTTTGAATAAATTGAATCAAAACATAGAACTAGAAAAAAAAAGTTCATTTGGAGTGAAAACAAAAATTCTTTTTTTTAATAGATTTCGATAAAATTGTTATTCTGAAAAATATTTTTATTAGTTGAAAATAAATTCTCTCTATTTTTTGACAGAATAACAACCTATCAAAAGTTCTATTAATAGCTCTACTAGTGCCATCTATTTATAGGAAGAAAATGTAGAACTCTTGTAAAGTTGTAGAGGTTTATTTTAATTAGAAAAGCAACATTCTACTTAGAGTAGGAAAGGGGTTAACAACCCACCCTTGTATTTATACAAAGGTTGTCACCCCCTTCATGTTATATGAAGGGTTTTAGGCCTCTCTCACATCGAGTCTAATTACGAGTACTTCTCTAGCTTTTTTAACCCAATACTCTGTAATATGATCCAACCCGATTTAGTTTTTTTATTTCTCAAAATTAACTTTAATATCTACATATTAAATAATTTTCTTATCCCAATTTTACCCTAGTAAAATTTTGACAATTTTATCCCTCAGTAAAATTTTAACGATTTTACCCCTGGTAAAACTTTGAGAAAATTCATTAAATATATCACAACTCAAGATGTTCATTATGATTGAATGATTTATTTTCATTTTCGGGTTTCAAAACAGTCCAAAAACATAAAATCATTCTTCCATCATTTTTTAAGTAATCCTATATAGGATTGCAAGTTTCCATTTTCATTTTCATTTCCATTTTTTCTATTCATTCTATTCATTTATATTCAAACATGCAATTCATTTTTTGTTTTATTGGACATATGTGGTTGAGGGTCAAATGATTTATAATTAAGTTTCGGCTTTTCGCCTATTAATTATAAACTCATTTAGTCATGAAATCATTCTACTATAGTATCATGACTGACCTCTCCTCATACTATTACGAAAGCAGCTACTGAATGCTTGTCTAATGATTTTGTCATAAGTGTCTTACCCTAATAGGATATCTTTGATCTCTTTGGGATAATATTCGTTCATCTAATATGATCATATTTTATCTCATGGTAACCATTACGTCTTTCTTCATGAATTTGATCTCTTTGGGATAATATTCGTTCACCTAATATGATCATATTTTATCTCATGGTAACCATTACGTCTTTCTTCATGAAAAGTCAATTACTTTCAAATAGTGATCAAATCATCCACCACAAAGACGGGCGACTCATGGCCACGTATACTTTTCATCAACCATGTAATATCAATGGGAGTATATCATTCACCCATGTTTTGGGCAATGAATTTCATTGTTATGAATGACATTACATACTACGGAAGTCGTACATCCAACACACCAACTTTTGGTTCCTTATCTATTTGAACTCAAGCTTTTACTTACATCAAAGTGTATGAATCATACATACAAAGTCTGTCATCCATTCAAGATTTAGGTATACCACATTATGAACGTCACAAGTGAATAAATCCATAAACAGATTCAGGATCTATTCTGCTTGATTCATATCCGATGTACTGTTAGTCCATTCAGTCACATTTATGTCTCTATCTTCTAGGAGTCATCCGCTTTGATGCCCAAGACAACGCATCTCCAAATTGGACTTGATGGACAACATATAAGTCATTTAATCGATTTGCTCATTTCCGATTAAACTAAAGACATGTTTAGATTCGCTTACTAATACAAGCTATCTTTTCGTTCTACGATTCGACCACATAATACCGCTTAGAGGTGTTCATGGGCCAGGCTGGGCTCAACTAAAAATTTAGGTCCATTTGCTAGGCTCGGCCCGAAAAATGGGTCTAAAATTTTGCCCAAGCCCGACCCGGATAAAAATGCTAAAACCCGGGCCCAACCTTGCCCGATTGTATTACTTTTTTATAATTTTTAAATATATATAATACATCAAAAATACTAAAAACATCAAAATAAATATTTCTCAACAAATTGAAAATAAAATTTAAAAAATATGTATACTTAAATAACACTAAGATAGATGCAACTTAACAAACAAGTGTCTCTAAAATAATAACAAAATTAACAAATGCCTTTAAAATAATAACAAAATGAACAATAAAATAAGTTTTATACAATATCTAAACAATAACAACATAATAGTAAAATGGTAGAAAATAGGGAGAAAATAACAAGAAAATAACATTAAAAAACAAAAAAAATGCATTTTTTTTGTCCTTTAGTGAATTCGAGTCGGGCCAGGCCCGGGCTAAAAATGCCTTATGAGGCCCGGCCCATTTTTTTAAACGGGCCTTATTTTTTTGTCCAAACCCATTTTTCAGGCATATAATTTTACCCAAATTCTCCCACATTTCAAACGAGCCTTCAAGCCGGACCGGGTGGCCCGATCCATGAACAGGTCTAATACCGTTTAGTATTAGTTAAACATTTAGATAACCAATGAACTACACTTGCTTCCATTTTACTTTGCGTGTAAAAATCATGTGAGGATACTTATACAAAGTACATTTATGTAATCAATGAATTTGTTTTATTAACCAATCTGTTCAAAAAAAATTACAAGTATATATTGACAAAAATATTACACTTAGTGCACTAGATCCAACATATCTCACTTTCCCTAGTGAAATAGATGAGTAATGTTTCGCATTCTAACCATTTTGCACTTTTCGAGTATGTTCAAGCATTAGTCAAAGTTGATAGGCAAAATGAAAATGAGTTGCTTAAGACATTACAAAAAGGTATATCTCGTTCAGCAAGAGACAAAGAGAGTAAAGGGGGACTTTCAGCTCTGCGAAATATGGGAAAACCTGTAAAAAATAGTTACCTAGGAACTACTAGTGCTCCTATCCACATGGTGTCTTCAGAATTAGGGAATTTTAAAGATCAATTGTGTCGTATTTTTCGTTGTCTTGCACTTGGCTTATTGTTGATTTTTGGTATTGGTGCACTTGTTGAAGATAGAGGGATTAGTAAAGGACTTGGACAGTGAAGGCAGATTATGGAATCCCACATGTCAAAGGTCTTAAAGGCCGAGGATGTTGATTTAATGATCATTGCTAGAGGTACTATTGGATTATCTGGTGTTGATCTAGCAAATTTGATCAATGTTGCTGCTGTAAAGGCTGCAATGGATGGTGCCAAAGCAGTTACAATGGCCTATCTAGAATATGCAAAAGATAAGATCATATTGGGAAGTGAACGCAAGTCAGCTGTGATTTCTGAGGAGTTACGAAAGTTGACAGCTTTCCATAAAGCTGGCCGTGTCGTTGTTGCAATGCATACTAATGAGGCACTTCTTGTTCAAAAAGTAACAATAGTCCCTTGAGGAATGGCTCTTAGCATGGTGTCCCAGTTGCCTGACAAGTATAAAACAAGCTTTTCTCGAAAGCAAATGCTTGCAAGGCTTGATGTTGCTATGGGAGGACGGGTTGTAGAAGAGCTTATCTTTGGGGAAAATGAAGTTACTTCTGGTGCACAGTCTGATCTTAAGAATGCGACTAATCTAGCTCGAAGAATGGTTACAAGGTATGGCATGAGTAAAGAAGTGGGGCTTATGACAATACAACGGTAGGAGCATGAGCACTGAGATTAGGCTTTTTATCGAGAAAGAAGTGAGGGAGTTGCTAGAGAGGGCTTATAACAATACAAAAACCATTCTCACCACCCACAGGAAAGAACATTTTGCACTTGCTAACGCATTGCTTGAGCATAAGACACTCATAGGAAGCTAGATTAAGGTTATGCTTGCCCAGGTCAACTTTCAGCAACAACAAGAATAGCGTGAACAAAGGATTGAACCACTGCAACAGCTGTATGCTACTTATTCTCACTATGATCCTTGAGGACAATGATCTTCTTTTGGACGGCAGCATTTGTTACGGGACAAAATTAAAACTAGAGAAATAAAACAAAGTGAACTAAACTGTGCGCAATGAATTAGTTAAACAAAGTGAAATAAAATCTGGTGATTTCTTAACAAAATTAAGCCTATATTGGGTTAAATGAAACAGTGCACTTAACCGTTACATGCGGGTTTAACATGCCCAGGACTTAAAAAATTGGGTAACCTATATTAATATTTATCTAATAGATTATTTAAATATGAAAAATTACAAAATAGTTATTCAGTTATTTATTTTTATCATTTTTGGTCAACAACTGTTAAATAGCTAACAGAAAGATGACATGATTATTTTAAATTTAACATAATAAATAATAATAACTTTAACTCTCAACATTTTGTATATTGTATCAATTTAGTCTTGATTCTAAAATATATAACCCTCGATATTTACACATTGTGTAATTTGATCTTTATTTGTACTTTATTTTTCTTTGTGATCCTTTTATCTAAAAGAAATTAAATTCAGCTAAATTTTATTAAAAAAAACCAAAAATTAGAAACACAAAAAAAAAAAAAATCAAGATAGTTTTCATCTTTTCTCATTCTTTTAAAATTAACCCTCAATGTCACAACTCACAATGAAAAGTTAAACTACAAAAAAGACTATATTATGTAATGTGTAAATGGTTGAGAGTTAAATTTTTTAGAATCAATATTAAATTGACATAATGAATAAATGTTAAGGGTTAAAGTTGTTATTACACTAATTTTAAAAGTTATCATGTTATCTTCTCGTTATTAAGTGATAAAAAAGAAAAAAAAATTAAATAATTAAATAATTATTTTATAATTTTTAATAATTAAGTGACTAAAAAAATACTAAGTCGGTATCTAAAGAAACTTCATGTTGTATCAAAAACTAATCTTAATTGTATCCATTGTAGCAATAAAGTGAGAATCCTGTTGGGTTTTTCTTTAAGCCAGTATTGCCGGGTTGTAGGGCTGAAGCCTGAACTAAATTTGAAGTTTAGGACCAATAAGTCCAAAATAATATTTGGGCCTCTATTTTGAAAAATGCTTCGCTCTACTTAGTCTCACTTTTTTTTTAAATTATAATTTTATTGAAAATGCAAGTGTACAGTGAAAATAGATAAAACTCTATTATCTCCAAAATCTCATGCAAAATAAATAAATAATCTTACTTTTTGAGGTGTAATATTTTATAGAATAAAAGAAATTATGTAATAGACCTAGCAATCTTTTGCTCCCATTTATTAAATTAAAGTATATATTAGTTAAGAATTATAATATTTTATAAATTTAGCTGCTTTTGTAGCAATAATAACAGTAAAGGGTTATGATTTAAGGACTATAACCTAACCTTGTAGAAAGAGAATGGGGGAAATAGCGAAAGGTTCAATGCATTTTGCATGAAAGAACTAATAAAGGTTTTTGTCATTCCATTATTAGCATTACAATTTACAAACATAGAAAAGAAAAGATAAAGCAAGTTTTGGTAAAAAGGGATTTGGCATCCCATCTTTACATGACACAAAATAAAAAGACCAAACGCCTCATCCATTCTCAAATTTATTTGTAGCTATAGATGGCAGCCCAGCTCAGCCCATTTGCAATCATAACATTCCATTCTACTTTAAGTTGCTCAGTTTCTCATGTCCCACAACTTTGGAGGTCTTGAAGACTTGAACATGGAATTTTGGCTTTTTTTTTTTCCCTTAGGTTTGGGCAGTGAACTAAACTGTCCCATCCACCACACTGGCTAACGAACAACAAATATGAAGACAAATGGGCGTGCTGTGCCGTTAAATCCCTTTCATTAGTACTTTTATTACAAAAAAAGAACTAAATTATTTTATATTTATATGAAAGAAAAAATTTATATAAAAAAAATTATTCATCAATTGAATTTCATGTGTACGAATCATATGTAAAATTTCACTAATTTGGGTGATGTTTATTTTAAGAAGTGAATTTTAATTGTTTTTTTAAAAGGTTTTATACAAAAATAAAAAATATACTATATGATATAATTTTAAGAAAAATTGATTAATTTAACCAACAAATTTTATAATGAAAGAGATAGATATATTGTTTGCATTTGTTATAGGAAAAGATAAAAAAGTAAATACATATACATAAAATTTAACTATTTTAAGAAAATGGTAGTTTTGTAAGAAGAAAAGTTGGAAATCCTTAACAATTTAAAATAAAATAAGAATAGTTTTGATTTATTAAATTGTAATCTAAATTAGAGGGAGGTTTAAAATAAGAAATGTGTTAAGTGGAATCCAAAATGAGTATAAATTGTGAGCAACTCAATTTTTAGACGTATCTAAACCAAAATATAACCATATAATTTAACTTTATCCTTTTGGGGCCAAATTAAAAATACCATGAGTAACACCGAAAGCACATTCAAGCATCGCTGTTTTATTCCAAAAACACAAAATCCTAGTCAAGGGTCCCCGACATAAATGCTCAATTTATTGTATTTGTTTGTTTCCGCAACTAAAAGACAACATTAATTTTGACTATAAATTATACACGTTATCTACTTCATCTATTTCTAAAGAAAACAAAGATTCTTGGTAATTCATATATATATTCATGTGTTAATTGTGTTTAAGCATTATATAATCATATAAAATTTGTAAAAATGAGGGTAAGTTGCTATAATAGTGTTTGGAATTTTGATCACGGTTTCGATCACAGAATCAATGTTGGAAAAATATGAATTTTTAATATCTTTGAGGCATATTTTCAATTGGTAAATGAGGAGTTTTGAATCATAAGATTATGATTTTATGTTTCACCCCATAAAAATTTGATATTCAAAGTAAGCTACTTGTGAATTTTTTTGAGGAAAATGAAAAGCATTAGTCTCACATTGATTGGGAAGCAAATGTGAAACTTATATATATATATATATATATATGTAAGCCAACTTATTATTTATTGAATGACTAAATTGATGCTCTCCCTTATGCGTAAGGAGGTGCAAATATAAATCATTGAGATTAGAGGTGCACATGCACAATGTGAAATTTAATTTTTTTTGTGGTAAATAAATCTAATTAATTAGTTAATAATTCTTTTTTATATAAACTTTTATACATTTATAATGTGTATTCTTTGTATTTGTCATGTACTCATTTCATAAGAAAGAATTACAAATAGTTAGGTCAAATTTTAAGAATATTATTTAAACAGTTGATTTGACATTATTAATGATCTCTAGGCATGGACAAAAAAGATCGTTTTCATTAGGTTAGCTAATGCTAGAACACTTTTATTTTCTGTCGAATGATGCAATGGAACTCATCACTCTACTAGAATTTGTGATGCTTTTTTTTTTCTTTTTTAAGTTTCATTTGTAATTTCTTTCCTTTTATTTAAAAAACCTTATTTTCTATAAACTAAAATAATATAAAAACGAAAAAAATAATAAAAAATTTCATCTAGATGACTCAATTTTATCTTTTATAAAATAATAGTGTGATTAATACATAACATACGTACGTGCATATGAAATGTCAAATTTATTTTGTCAAAGAAATATATATTAATTTGAAAATGTCAAGAAAGTTGTTGCTCATTCCATGTTGTATTATAACCAAATTGTTTCTATGCTTAGATTATCGATTTGGGTTTTGAATATGTTTTGTTTGTACTGAGTTCGATCGACTTGAATGTGACATATTTGACAAAACTAAAAGCATGGATCGACCAAGGTGCTAAGACTCTCAACCT
The DNA here is from genome assembly GCA_005393395.2 of Gossypium australe. NCBI lineage: Eukaryota > Viridiplantae > Streptophyta > Magnoliopsida > Malvales > Malvaceae > Gossypium > Gossypium australe. The sequence goes on along the minus strand of CM016624.1, from coordinate 8,150,000 downwards.
ATTTGTTTGGGGTGATTGGATAAGTATAAAAATATTATTATTAAAATGTTATTTTTTAGAGAGAAATATTATATTTATTCAAGAAAGTTTTGAAGCAATTAGGAGACTGATTTATTAAGACTTTTATGTGATAAATACTCAAGATAATTAATAGAATAATTTCAAATTTTAACTAGGAGTTCAAAGCCTATCAAAACATTATTGATTGACCACGTGAAGATGACTATAAATAGGTTGTTTTTTGTCACACATCAAGAGTAGTTTTAGAGTGTCTTTGTGGATAGCTTTGTTGTGTTCTTGTGTGGTTATTTTGTGACACTCTTTAGGTATTCTTTAAAGATTTTAATGATTGTACTGTGAGTCACTTGAGTGAATGGTTTTATTTTTTGTGTAAGGGTAGATTGAGCTTAAGCCAATAGGTGATCCAGACGATTGTTGAATAAAATCATTCACTGGGCGAGACTCCGCAGGCGTAGAATCGTTGTGTCTAAATTGCATTAATAAAGATCAGCTGTATTGATTCTTTTCTGCTCTTAATTTTTATGTTGTATATTTCTATTCTAACTATCGTTACAATAAATGTTAAGCAAAGTTGATTTATCATTTCCACAGACTAATTATTTTTCAATTGGTATTAGAGAAAGCTCCAAAAGTTCTTTGAAGGTAATCCTTTGTTCGATTTGTGACCATGGAATCCATGAAGGAAGGTAGTTTGATTACTCGACCCGCAGTACTACTTGGTTTAGCAAACTATGCTTATTGGAAAGCTCATATGAGAGCTTTCATTATGTCTGTCAATGAAGCAGATTGGGAAGCTATTGAAGATAGGTGGACTTGACCCATTGTAACTATTTTTTATGGCATTATACTCCCTAAAGAAAGAACCAAATACATTGATGCAAAAAGAAGGGCTTCTTATGGAAATTCAAAAGCCCTAAATGTCATTTTCAGTAGAGTTGACCTGAACCAACTTAAATTCATTTCTATATGTGAGTATGCTAAGGAAGGATAAACAATCTTGAAAAACCAACATGAAGGAAATGATGTCGTACACATGTCAAAACTTTAGATTTTAACAATCAGGTTAAAAATTTTGAAAATGTTTGAAAATAAAACTATCTCTGAGTTTTATGCAAGATTATATGAGGTTTTTTAACGAGGCTTTCTGTCTTGATGAGTGTTTTGATAAGTCACAACAATAGAGGAGGCCAAAGATATTACCACTCTCAAGTTGGATGAGTTAATAGGCTCACTCCAAACATTTGAGTTGAATATAAATGAAGCAAAACATGACAAGTTTGCCAAAGAACATAGTATCCAATGCTCAAAAGACTATCCCAATAGTGAAACAGATAGTGGAGGACATTGATGAGATCAAAAAGCAATTAGCCTTGCTCACAAAAAGCATGAAGAGGTTCGCTAAAAAGGGAACTAAAGTAGATATCAGTGAGACAATAAAAAAGGATGTTCTATGTTATGAATGCACGGGATTTGGTCACTTATAATCAGAATGTGCTAATACTAACGTGAAGTCACTCACAATCACTTGGAGTGATGAATAAAGTTCTGATATAGATGAAGATGTGAGCAACTATGTTGCTTTTACTACTACTATTTAAATCTTTGGAGGATGCTTATAGCCATATGTTAAAGAAAATGGAGATATTGTGCCAATTGAATGATTCCTTAAGGGAAGAAATTATTCTCTTTAAAGGAGAAAAAGAAAAGCTCGAAATTGTGGTCCAAGAAAAGAATCTTGATTATACAAAGGTTGTCTTGAAGTTTGGAGGCCAAAGTGAGAATCTTGATGAAATTTTGACTTTAAAGTGAATTGAACCAAGCCATAAAGGACTTGGTTACATCAATAAAGGTAAGGAACTTATTGCTCTTCCAATTTTTGTTAAAGCTAAATATGCGGGTTCTTCTTTTCTTCATGAGGCAGAGAATAAAAACTTTGGAAAGATTGTATGTCATTACTGTGGGAAAGATGATGCAAGATTAGAAGAAGTTCAACTTAGCTACAAAAAATTTTAGAATAATGAATGCAACAAGAAAACCACATCATAGGCAGATTTAGATAGGGAATGATCAAACACATTTGAGTAATGAAGATCAACATTTAATTGATGCTCGTGTGAAACACGAGGTTGCAACTCATGATGGCCATGTTAAAGATTTATCGAGGATTGGAGAAATATCACCTAAGTTTCGTGGAAAAGACTATGTTGTTCCACAAGCTACAACTCCTCTTGTTGATAAAGTAGCATTTGATCTCATCCCCTCTAAACAACATTAAAGAAGCTGATAGGGGATAAATAGGGTAAGGGGGAGTAAGAATGTTGATTTGGTGATTTTGTCTACTGTGATTTCACTTATGATTACACTTTTGGCATTTTTGCCAGAAAAGGGGAAGAATATGATAGCATCAGCAAATTAAATGTTTTCTTCTTGATTGTGGTTGCTACATTTTCTCTTTGTCATAGGGAGAGTTGATGTTGATTTTTTTAAATGATAATTTTTTACTGCATATTTATGACATTGGTGCATGTTTAATTAATTATGTGATGAACAAGTATATTGATAGTGAGAGTGTTCAGTCAAGCGTGGATCTATCTCTTAAGGGGAGACATATTCTAATGCCCTTGCTATGTGGTTTATTTGGATTGTGGGCTAACCAATTGCTGCATGGTTTTGTCAAAATGCCTTGAGGGAGATTGTTGGGAAAGTTGTTGTTGCTCATGTTGTGTCTTGGGCCTTGAATAAGTTGCGTTTGTGCTGAGTTCGATCCACTTGGATGTGGCATATTTGACAAAACCAGAAGCATGGGTCGGCTAAGGTGCTAAGACTCCCAACCAAAATGCTTGGGGTGATTAGATAAGCATGGAAGTCTTAATATGTTATTTTTTAGAGATAATTATCAGATTTATTCAAGAGAGTTTTAGAGAAGTTGGAAGACTCGTTTATTAAGACTTTTATGTGATAAATACTCAAGATAATTAACGGAATAATTTTAGCTTTTAAATAGGAGTTTAAAGCCTATCAAAATATTTTTGATTGACAAAATGAAGAGGCCTATAAATAAGTTGTTTTGTGTTGCACAACAATAGTAGTTTTGGAGTGTCTTTTTCAACAACTTTGTTATGTTCTTTTTGGTTATTTTGTGACACTCTTTTAGGTATTCTTTGGAGAGTTTATTGAATGTATTGTAAGATATTTGAGTGAGTGATTTGTGACAATCAGGGTCGGTATTGGGGTTGCAATTACTTCTTTATGTAAGGGTAGATTGAACTTAAGTCAATAGGTGATTTCGACAATTGTTGAATAAAATTATTCATTGGGTGAGGCTTAATAGACGTAGGATCGTTGTGTCTGAACTACGTTAACAAATATTGGTTTTGTCAATTCTTTTCTACTCTTATTTTTTATGATGTTTGCTTTCATTTTAACTGTCGTTACAACAAACGTTAAGCAAGTTGATTTATCATATTTGCAATATATATATTTGAAAGACGAAAATAATGGCAATTATCATGAATTGTTAAAAAAAAAAAGTTTGTTTTCATGATAGCCGTCGCTTAATATGGGTGTCTTGGAAATATTATATGAAAATCAATCTCTTTCTAGGAAAAAAAACGCAACGACAATAACGTTTGGATGGGAATTGGTTACAATGAAGTGAATTCCATGCGAGTGGCTGCACTGAACACCCTTTTGTCAATGTTTCTAATATTTAGTTCATTTTGGTGGAGCCGTTAACATTTTCATTTTTCTAAAAGCATACCTCTCCAAATATATGATGAAATTTAGAGAAAATAATAAGTATGTTTTTGTATCTATACTAACTCGAATGTGGATAAAATTGGTGAATGAATATGCAGATTTGGGTAGTTCTCTGTTACTAAAATTTATCCAAATTTAGGCCCCTTCTTCTTCTTCTTCTTTTTTTTTGGGGGGGTGGGGGTGGGGGAGAATTTGGTATGTCTCCTTTACAAGTATAGGTACATTGAATACCTAACAAGAGTTCATGGTTTGGAATTGACTTACAGCATGCCATCCCCCTACTAAATACTGTTAATTCATCCATTGTAGCTCTATTCGTATGTTTGGAGATTGCTTACCCTAATTTCTAAAAAGTTTATGAGATTGGAGATTGCATGCATGAACTTCAGGAGGACTTCTTTAAAATTTTGGGTCATTTTTATTGCGTAGGAAGCTTATTTACGGGCAATTTATTAAAATATACCAAAATTTAAAAAAAAAATTACAGAAATGGGCTGAAAATTTAATTATTTTGCAGAAAATGGCCATTTCCCCCCAAAACGCATCCACGTCAGTGCATTTTGGGGGGATGAACAGAAAAATGAGTCCACTTTGTGTCATATCAGTCAAAAACGCGTCCTTGAGGGCGCGCTTTGCTGATGTGACAAAAGCACTCCCTCGTGGATTTTAAAAAAAAAAAAAACTATCCTCGAATTTTTTAAAAATTTACGAGAATAAACCTTTATAAAGGCTCAATGTGACAACACTATTTTTTTTAAGGTGTCATCAATTAATAAAGAAATATAAGTTATAAAGGAAATCTTTATATAGACCCAAAGTCTCATTTCCCTTATTTTCTTGAGCAAAGTGGGATATAAGATATGTGTATATATAGACTCATGAATAGTTTTGCAGCTTGTTCTTAAACAATGTGGGATTCCTTCCTCTTTTAACTAACAACATGAGATTAAAGGCTACAGTATATTTGATTTTTTTTTTTACAAAATAATTTTTTTTTATATTTTGTTAACATTTTCTTATATTATAAAATTATGTTTTGAGATCTTTAATCTTGTTGCATTTTAAAATTGTTAACATATACAAAAGAACTATTAAAAAAAGAGAACAAATTGCACATATGAAACTTGTACATGCAATAATCTTCTATTCAATTTTTAATGTCTGAAGTTAATATCAATGCAATTCTAATTTTTAAAATAATTTTTCATTATCTAAATTTAGAAGTTATACTTTTAATTTTTTTATTATTATTTTATTTTATATTATGAATGTTTGATTAATAAATAAATGGTGAGTATTTGGTACTCAAATAATATTTTTTTGTAATTTTAAAAAACTGATATATCTTTTTAAATATTTATTTATTTTTAATATTTTACTATACTAATTAAATTTTTTTATTCTAATTTAATTTAATTTTTATCACCTAATGAATGCCGATAAATTTATTTTAGATATATTTTGACTAGATAGATAATCTATTTAAACATAGTATATAATTATGTTAAATTAGTTTTTTTATAGAAATATATAATATACATAAAATATAATATTTTTCATATTTTATATCTAGATTAAATTACATTAGTAGTCACTTAACTATATTTTTTAGCTATCGAATTATAAAAACTTACAAAATGATCACTCAACTATTAGTAATTTTTTAATATTTTACCATACTCATTTTTTATTTTTAATTTTTTTTACTTATAGAGTTTAAAAGTTTTATTTATAATGTAACAAATGTTAACTTTTTGTAAAAAAATTTAAACTCTAAGTAAAAAAAATCAAATATAGTGTAGCCTTTCATCTTATGTTGTTAATTAAAAGAGGAAGGAATCCCACATTGTTTAGGAACAAGCTGCAAAACTGTTCATGAGTCTATATATACACATATCTCATATCCCACTTTGCTCAAGAAAACAAGGGAAATGTGACTTTGGATCTATATAAAGATTTTCTTTGTAAGTTATATTTCCTTATTAATTGATGACACCTTTAAAAAAAATGGTATTGTCACTTTGAGCCTTTATAAAGGTTTATTCTCGTAAATTTTTTAAAAAAATTTGAGAATAGTTTTTTTAAAAAAAAACATGGGCTAAAACGCTACCTTGGGGGAGCGTTTTTGCCACATCAGCAAAGCGTGTCCTCAAGGAAGCATTTTTTGCTGATGTGGTAAAAAGTGCTCCCTCGTGGACGCGCTTTTCTATTCATCCCCCCAAAATGCGCTGACGTGGACGCGTTTTGGGGGGAAATGACCTTTTTCCGTAAATAATTAAATTTTCGGCCCATTTCCGTAATTTTTTTTAAATTTTGATATATTTTAGTAAATTGCCCCTTAACTACAGAAAGATGTTAATAAAAGATAGTAATTCATTTGATTGACATAAAGAAAGTTGTAATAGGATTGAATTGAATTTAAGTAATACAAAGTTTATATATTTTGTCACTTTTGTCTTTATTTTTTTAGATAAATTTAGTCATTAGACTTTCAAAAAAAGTCAAATAATTTTTTTGTAACGGAAATCTTAACTAAAACATTAAATTGTTAATGATGTTGGCATGGTAGTCTACGTGGTAGTTTACGTGTGCTTTATACTGGCATGAAATTATTTGTTTTATATGTCACATGATAATTTAAAATTATAAAAATATTCAAAAATTAAAATATATATATATAAACTCATAAGAATGAAAAAAAAAAAAAAGGTAACATGAATTACACATGGATTACTATGTAGGCTATCATATATTTTAATCAATGTTTCAGTTAAAAAATAGTAATTTAACTCTTTTTTAAAAATTGAGAATCAAATTTAACAAAATAAAAAATATAAATATCAAAAACTAAATTTATGAGAAAAACTCAAATCTTTCAAATTTAATTTTGTAAAAGAAGCAAGTAATGCAAGATTTGGGACACGCCTCTCAACAAATGTCTAGTTAAACCAACACAGAACACAACTCAATAAAAATTAAACTATTATATTCAAATATTGAAGAGTTTTAAAAATTTAGATCACTTTGTCATTGGTTCTTAATCATTGATGACCCCTGGTTGGTGGCCTAACACGTGACATAATCCTTGCAAAAAATTACGAACTTGCTAACTAATCTACCAAAAAGAGATATTTGGTTTTCATATTTTCCGAATCATTTAGCTAATAAAATTCTCAACACATTCAAATTAAGTTGCTCAATTTAATAAAAAAATATTTTTGTTTCACATTTTCGAACATATTGGAGAATTAAATGGGAATTAAAATATGGTAGAAATTACAATAGTTGTGTATAAAACAAAGGCATGGCACGAGATAATAGAGTGAAATCCTAAAATGGCAATGAAAACCTTAACAGAGTTTTAACTACTTTTACAACACAATCATTTTCTTGACTTCCCCTACTAATGTTATCTATGCACACATGACAATAATATTCTTCCAAATCTTTCAATCCATTTACATCCCTTGATTTTTCCTTTTTTCGGTTTTTAATCTTCAGTTTTAGTAACCCCAGAAGTAACCCAGGTCTATTGCTCCTGCAGAACATGAAGGAAGTTGAATCATTTCAGGGTTGGACACGGCTGAATCCTGGGAAAACTCTGGTTTCAGATTCTGCTTCGACCGCCCTCCTTGGCTTTGGATTAACGTCTTTAATAAGGACGGTTCTTGAATCCAAAAACAATCCGGGTACTGCAAGTTTCCCATGTTCGACTTGATTTGGTTGGTGGTGTAGGAAGCCTTTTGAAGAGAATTCACAGAGGATGACGAACAAGGTACAAGGGAAGTGTCGAAGCTGTCCATCATTTCTTCCACTGCTTTACGGTCTTCTATCGGATCGGAGAAGCAGGTCACGTTTGACGTCTCGCCGGCGCCCACCACGGTTCTTGTTTCGCTGGTGTGCGGTGAGGGATCCATTAGTGGAGGCAAACCTGAAATATGTACCTTTTTGCCATTGGGACTCTTTTGGAATACTCTACAAATAACCCACTCGTTCTGTAAAAAGGAAACAAGAATCAATTAACCATGGAAAGGACAACAGTAACATCATCATATTGTAGCCATTAGAAAAAGGAAACAGAGGAAAACAGAGACATGATTTGTTCTACAACCTTGGCTGTCTTGGGAAGATTGTAAACGGAATACTGGCCTTCTAAACGAAATTCATGCATGACCCAATTGGTTTTTTGACCTTTGGGTGCTCTCCCTTTGTAGAAAACCAAAGTTTTCTTCATCCCAACAAGTGATTTCCCCTTGAATATCTCTTTATCTTTGCCCGTGGCTTTCCAATAACCGGCATCCGTTGCCCTGTTTGTTCTCAAACCAGTCGGGTATTTCCGGTCCCTAAGACAGAAGAAGTACCATTCCTTTTCACCCATTTTGGCTCTCCCTTTCATTTCAACATATAGCAATCAAAATCTATATTCAAAACTCACCTTCCAAGTAAACAAAAACAGAGAGAATAACAAGTTTCGAAACTTACAAGGCAAATCCCAAGGTTCACACTTGTTCAAGTCAACCTCACCAATGGCGATAGCAGAGAAGAAGCTGTCAACAACTTTCTTGGAGAGATAGTGTGTTATCAGCTCTTCATCTGTGGGGTGGAATCGAAATCCTGGAGGCAGTTCCATTTGTTCATCTTCGTTCCTAAAGCTAGAAACGTTTTCCATTTCAAAACCCTTCGCTTACTCCTCAGCTTAGACGACCTCAACAATTATACGAATCAAATTAAGAAAGGATAATCCCAGTTTTTATAAGATGGATAAAACAATGAAAAGCCAAACTCAAAAGGCCAAAAAGTGAGGGAGAAAGTGGATGAAGGAAGAGGAAAAGAGATGGAAGATATGAAGTGAAAAGGTGGTGGCGATGGTGTTAAGAAGAAAAGGAAGTGGAGTGGGCAAAAATGGAGCCCCTAAATACTGGTTTTTTAGGAAGGGGGGATAGAAGCGTGGCCTGTAAGGCACTTGGTGGATGGTTTCAGCTTTCAAACACTGTTGTTGAAATAGATTGGATGGTTGGAATTGGTTAATTTTGAAAACTGATAGTTTAGTATGTAATTAGTATTAGTTAAATCTATAAAAAATATTTGATGAAACAAGTTCAGAAAAGAAATGGGTGTTAAATTTGGGTTAATATTTTATCATCATCTTGAATAAAAATATAACTTGAACGACATATTATAGCATCTAAGTAAAAAATCCAGTCTTTTTCTTAATTAATAATGTATATATAATTTTAATAAATAATAAATAATTATAAATTTCGATTACGGAATTTGAATAATATCAACAAAATGTTTTTAAGTCTAATCTATACTATTTATTAAGTTAGTGTCACCCTCAATTAGGTCACAGTTAAGAAAATGACGACAATGCTATTTAGATAATTGAAATAAGTTATATTATTCGGATGTAATTTAATTTTTTTTAAATATATATATATATATATATATATATGGTGGGATTTGAACTTAAACTAATTGAGTTAATAAAACCTTTAATTTACCGCTCATCTAAAGTTTTTATTTTAATATTTTTATACATTTCAATTTTTATTATGCACACTTTATTAACTCTATCAAAATATTAATGTAAATATAATATCATATTAATATTAGAAATTTTATTACATGCATATATGTGTGGAAATTACATATTTAGAATATAAGAATATTTTTAAAAATAACATACAATAAATAATGATAAGTCTAGTTTGAAACTAATTAATAATAACACATTTAATATGTACGATATTAAAATTAAAGCATTAAATTGCGAGTAAAGTGAAATTTAAACACGTAAATACATTAGATTAATAACATTAAATGCACTAGAGATATTTATCATATATACACAATTGAGAGAGGTAATAAAGCGTGCATAAATGGTAAAGTAAGGTTTATTGATGTAAATGACGTAGAATTATTTTCTTTTTCAAAGTATTTTTGTTATTTTATATTGGAAAATAAAAATTGAAATACATGAAACAGAATTTGAACTCACGCCTCAATACTTTTCAACATTTGTTATTTTATATCTTTTAATTTGTTATATCGTGTTTATTATCTATACTATTTATTAAGGGGTTGGCTGAATTGATGTCACTCATCAACTAGAATTAAACTCAATTCGAAAATTACCAAAAGCCCTTTCTACAAAGTAAAGAATATTATTTTGAAGGTATTTATGTATTTTTGTAATTTGATAAATCTAAAACAATATATCTACGAAATAGGAACAATAAGATTTGGACCCAAATCATCGTAAGTTTCTCTAAATCAACTTAAGAAAATTTAAGCAAAAATATTAAGTCTAAAAAATGAGCTTTGGCAAAGAAAACAAGCCCATTGAAAATATGGGTCGTGCTTAGGCTCGAACATTCAAGGTCCAAGCTCGACTTATTTTTAAATTTCTAATATATTATATTATATTATGTTATTCTTTTATATGTTATGTAATTTAAAACACATACAAAAATCAAATTGGTGGTGATATATAATATTATAATGTAAACATTAAAAAATATAAAGATGTCAATATATAAAAATTAAATAAAATGAGTTTGGGTTTGGCATTTACTATCAATCTATTATGGACAAGCTTAGTTGAAATTTTGGGGCGAACCGGACTTAAAGCAATTATAAAATGTAATTAATATCATACTTAAACCTCGACTGAGCCCTATTTAGAAATACTTCTAGTCAGTTTTATTATTTTAACCAAAATTATATTTAATTTTTATTTTTATTTTTTTATAATTTTACTTATAAATATTTATGGTTAATGCTTATAATTTTTATTTTTTTAGAAATTCAACCAAATTAATACCATAGAACTTCAGCCAACCTAAATCCAATTTCACTCTTTTATAATCTTTTAGAGAAAAAATATTTCAATTAATTGTACCGACACCTCTAAACTATGGCTTTCACTTTAAATTGATTCTCAAACTTTAAGGTATTACAATTACATCCTTGACTGTCAATCATTATTAAAGTTGTTAATTTAATTGTTAAATGACTTATGTAGTTAAATTTAGGATGACAATTTTTAAAGAAATAGAACGTTGGGGCTTAACTTTTAAAATTAAAAATTTAAACTAAAATAAAGTTGAAAAAAAATGTGAACGATAAAGATTCTATAAAAACTTTAAAAACCTCAAAACTAATATTTTAAAACAACCATTTTCACAATATTCATCTTTTCTTAAAATTTTTATTTTAAATTATGTCACATAAGATCTGGCGCATTATTCAACAGTTAAATTTAATTTAGTAAAAGAATGACCTAATCAATATAACCTCAATAATTTGGGAATGTAATTAGAATGATTTGAAGTTTATTAACCAATTTAAAATGAAAATAATAGTTTGGGAATATTTGATGCAATTAACTCAAAGCATTTTATATAATATATATTTTAAAATTTTAATCTAATTTAAAAATAAAACATCTGTTTAAAGTAATTTCCAATTATTTAAGTTTTTTTTTCTGAGCCCTAATTAACAAGTATAAAGGAAATGCAAATGTACACAAATTGAGTTTACATAGCCACATGGATAGCCTAAATTTGAGAGGGAACCCTCAACTTTCCCCAAAATATGAGTGTAATATTAAAGATGAATTAAACAAAATTTGATTAGTAAATTGCATGTGAAAGAGGCATTGGTTTTTGTTAGACAAAAGGAGAAAAATAACAAACTCTAATGTAAGATTACCTATCGAAGTTGTGTTCATACGAGGATGACAAATGCATCTAACAGAAACTACAAAAAAGAATATTTTAAAAATTGCCCACATTATATGACATGAATGCGATTTGAAAGAAGAAAATATATTATTAATAAATGAATGATGAAATCCACAACTCCCACAGGGCCTGAACCAAACCAGTTTTCGTTATGAATACCAACAGTTGAAAATATTGCTTCTTTTTTTCTTTTTGTTTGGTTAGCAATGGTACAATGCCAAGATTGGAAATTTAGAGATTCGTCTAAATCATAAACTCTAATCGCTCCCATTTATGTGCAAACATAACTTCAATTTTAGATTTAAATTTTCGTATCTATGTAATCTTCTTTTTATACATTATCACTCAAACTTAACATTTTAACAAATGTATATAAGGTATAGTAAAAATGTTTTAAAAAATATATGTAGGGTGTGTTTTGCATTTATCGGACAGTTTGTAGATACTTAACAAAGATAAATGTGAAATAGGCACGACGTGGAGGACACGGACATCACAACGAGGGACGTCGGGACGACGCAATGAGTTCTTCAATTGACGAAAAGGGCGACATCGTGACAAGCATGCATGAGACGTCACAACGTATTCTTCAAGTGATACAATTGCGATTTGACAACTAAATAGGACTTCTTCTCTTAGTCTAACTTTGATTACTTCAAGGTTATTTTAGTCGTTTTAGCCCTTTAGACTTAACTTATTTAAAGGGGCCTTGTATCCCTGTTTCAATAAGAGAATTAAAAATGTAGTACTACAAGACTTTTTTTGGGGGGGCATCAAGATGTAGTCGCAAATGAGTTTTTGTGAGAGTTTTCGTGGTAAATATAGAGAGAATTTTGTACCCCTTTTAAGAGAACTCTATGAGAGTTAGGTTTTTGTGTTCGGGGTTTGGGTTTGTACGTTTAGTACATTTAGATTTATTTTCTCTATATTTTACTCTCGTTTGTTTACTCATTTAGTGAAAAGTCGATGCCTCTTTTGCCCTTTGCCCATGGTTTTTATCCTCTTTAGAGGAGTTTTTCACATAAAATTTGTGTTAGATTTTCTTTACAGTCTTCTCTACCTTTTCTATTTCGCTATTTATACGAGTCGATCCCAAATAAAATACGTAAAATAAATGAATAATATTTGGTACACTATTAATAGAGTTTTAGACTCTACAAGCAGAGCCGAAAGTTGACAAATGTGTTATAGGATTATAATAAAATATTTAAAAAAGAGACATGTTATTTTTTTAAAATTACTTGTGGAATAAAAATATATTAACAGTGTACCAAATGCTTATCCTATATATATATATATATATATATATTCTTACTCACTCTTATTTTATTTATTTGAAATGTAGTTATGATATATTTGAATTTTGTATTCGTTCCACGTTGATATAAATTTTAATATTTTTGTTTTGTTTGATATTTTAATTATTTTCATATCATTCCCTCAGAAAATATATTTTCATATCATATAGTTATGATTAATAATATCTCATTTAACACTTTCAAAATATATTTTTTCTTATCTAAATTGAAATCCGAAGGGGAGCAAGCAAACTTTCCTCTTTTGTATTGAAAAATATTTTTCCATTGCCTAATTAAGGTTCGTTTACTGTCAAATGATGTTCATAAATATATCTTACATGTTTTTTTTAATGTAATTTTTCTTTAAAAAATTGAATATTTAATTACAATGATAATTGCATTAAGTAAGTTACAATGATTATACTTTTATAAAAAAATTAATTATGAAATTTAATTAATAATAATAGTTTAATTGACAAGTAAAACAAACTTTTTTTTTGCATAGTTTCCGAGAGATTAGTCATAATAATGTCTCGGGAAAATTTTTAATCCAAAACAAAATTTAAACATACTAAGACTATGTTTGTTTCACTGAAAATGGCTTCTAAATTATTTTTTTTAAAAAAAGTTAATATTTTCTGTTGTTTGACAAATTTCTTGAAAATATTTTGTAAAAGTTATTTTCAATTAAACAAACATATATTTGAGATTTATGATAAAGAGTTTAAATGAAGTAGTGAATTGATTACAAAGTGATGTTAATGTGAAATTGTAGTAAATAATGAATTTTCATGATGTTAAGGTTTAAATTGTAAACTTTGTGAAATTTATAATTGAAACAAGAGAAGTGATATGCATGAAAATTTGTCATGCGAACTAAGATATTATAATGAGTTGTTTGATTAAAATGCCTATACGGTGAAAAATAAATTACATGCAATAGGGACTAAATTAAAAAATATACAAAAGTTTAAGTGTGAAACAATTTAACATGGGAATAAGAAAATTATGATAAAAGTTTAATGAATGTGTTATGAGATGATGAAATATGTATAAAGTATTGTAAAAGTGAAATTATAGAAAAATATGAAATTTTTATGATGACAATGACTAAATTTTTAAACTTGACAAATATGTGGATGAAATAATAGAAGTGAAATACATAGAATCTTGATATTTAAACAAGATATTGAGATAAATTATATGATTAAAGTTAACAAGAAAGAAAATTGATTTAATATGATTAATTAGTGAATATTGAACTTTTATGACAAAAAGGGACTAAATTGAAAAGTTATAAAACTTTATAAGACAAAATTTGATAAGTGAAGAATGTAACATCATCGTGTTTTAACCCGATGTTTAAGTTGGGTATAGGGGTGTAACAATGAACAGAGCCTTATCTATTTAAAAAATGTCTTACAAAAAAAAATTAGTAAGACATTTTACGAGAATAAGAGAATAATTTTAAATTTACTAGAAACCTTTTTACGTTGATTATTTTATTTTATATGAAATAAATATTAAAAAAGATTGAAAATATTTTCCATAAAAAAATTTGCCTAAATATTCACGTTTTTCTCAATTATTGAAAACATTATTCCCAAAATCATGCTTTATTAATTTTTAATGTACTTGCATTGACCAAAATTAAAGTTAAAGATCTTTTTAAATCATAGAAAACGAAAATAGTTTTAAGATAAATTCTTACCTAACTATTTCCACGTGAGGGCCATACTCTGTTGATTGTTATCAAACAAAAAGACTGAAATACCCTTGTGTTATTGTTGTAAACATGAAATTGACAAGGACCTTGTAGGCAGTGGGAACATAGTTTTATGCCATATAATAAAAAATCTCCTTTTTTTCCTGATACAGACAAGCTTATTTCCTTTTAGGGAAAAAGAAATAAATTATTTGAAAGTGGACCAAAGTGCGGGTGACGGAGGTAGCCAATTTGAGGAATTTCATCTATCTTGGCAACTTTCACGATCCAACGGCTAATACTTTATTTGAAGTCAAAGTTTGACATCTGCTGTGCCACGTAAGATGTGAGGAAAAATAAATAAATGTGGAAAGTACAGTTAAGATTTAATAATGTGTGTTGACATGTAAATTAATTAAGAGATGGTACATTATTGCTGTCTAAACAATTAAATCTTAATTAGTGTATAAGTGAAGCTCCAGCTGATGGATTTAAAGTCTATTTTAAGAAGGAAGGAATGGCCTAACTTTAAAAATATTTCTAACTTAGATATTTACTTTCAATCATGGTTGGATCTCAAGTTTTTGATTTCAACCTCACTTTCTATGCTTGATACTTATAATTCCATACAATCAATTACTACTTATGATTTGTGTATAAGGTTTAAGAGGACGTCTTTTAATTTTTTTGATACAATGTATAAACGATAATGTAATTCAACGGATTCTAATTTATGTTTTATTACACTGACAATAATATTGATACTAATTGAGTTATGAATCAATGGACACTCAAAATTTATTGTTATTCTTGCTTGTTGGTTGTTTCTATTGTTGTGCGTGTGTGTTTTACTTTTAAAAGAAAGATTTGATGATCTCTTTTTTTAGTATGTTTAAATTGATAAGTGTAAATTACGGTGGATTCGAAATTAACTACACAATACGTGTTACGAGTTCTTATTGACTAATAAAAAAGCAAATTCTCAATTCAATCCAAATGTTGACTGTTGAATTGTCATTACAAGCACTTGATACTTGTATTCCGACATAAGATTTTAACAGGAGAAACAAAACACATGTTTCGGGGGAGACGTCCTAATTTTTATTTTAATATTTAAAATACAATTAAGGTCCTTAATTATTAGGGTTAGGCTACCCTATATAGTGTTTAGCATTTAATTACGCGGTTAACAAGCGTTTCACCCTTGTTGAGGAAAAACTATCAATCCAAAATTTAGAAAAAAAAACACACACACACACGTGGAAAAGAATGGGAAAAAGAGATGCAATAAAATAGTTAATCACTGAGAATATTAGGCATGGTTTTATAGGGAGTCCTTTATTGAGGTGTTTAATCAAAGAAGGAAATACATAGAAAAAGAAACTTGATTGTTCAAAGATTCTAACTTTATTATATTGTTTGAAGATATGAAGCAAATAATGATACAAGTGATGACCTTCATTTCACAGTCCAACAATAATTATACATGATTAGGAAAGTGGCAACATCACACACACTACTAATTAAAATAAAATTAGACAAGGCAATCACCTTACTTTTCAGATTGCCGAATAATATGATGATAATATAAATAATTAAGTTCTAATGCGATTATAATAAGATAACACCTTCTAGACATAACATACCAACACATGATGTAATAGATTGAAGGGAAGGATGTGGTGGAAGTTGCAACCAACTAAAGGAGCATGCTAGATCATGGTTGGCCTATTTAATAACAACCCTATTATATTATATAATAAAGATTTGAGCGATTTGTTTAATTGCACTGTGAACGGCATGCCATTTGTTTATCATTCAACATTCATTCGCCACATGCCTTACTTTTAATTTCACTAATATTGAATTGTAGTTAAATTTGTTCTGGGGTGGGGTCGTTGCTTCAATTTTTTACTTCAGACCAATAGCTCTGACTCCATGTCACTATTCAGATTCATTTTTTTAAAATACTATTAATATTTCTATATTTTTTTAATTAAATTTAAATTATTATTATTTATTTATTAATAAATAGCACTCTTGGCACAACCGAACCATCTTATCAAACTAACCTTTGAACAAGTATAATTGCAATTAAAAGTGTTCCCATTTGGGTTTCATGAATATTGTTATTTTATCTGATAGGATTACTAAGCTATCGTAAATTATTTATATTTAATTAAAATAATTATCAAGTTGAATTCAAGTTTAGTAATACTCGATTTACGAGTTTTGTTAAACTTTTTTTATTTTAATATATATTTTAAATATTTACGTTATTGTTCTTAATATATATTATTAAATTTAAGTTTAATTATTAAGTCGAATTTAAAGTTGAGTTTGAGCTTAAATATGTATGAGCTTAATCAAGCTCAAAATTAAAAATAAATGTCAGATTGAGTTCAAGTCAATTATTAAACTTCGAATTTCAAGTTGAACTTGAGCTTGAGCTTGACTCGATTTGATTACTCTATTTATATATAGTCAACTTGTTTATGTCTTTTTTATTTCTTTTCAATAAAGGGCCATGAGCTGAATGATCAACTCAACTCGACCTGGCTTAGGTTTGAACAAATTTTTTTATCCTTAAATCAATTCATTTCAAATTTAAATTAAAAAATTAAAGTATTTTTATTTAAATTTAATTATAAAATATTATAGATATATAAATATAAAGTTATATAATTTAATAAAAAAATTTAAATAGTGAAATTATATTCTTCAATAAACTAAACTAAATTGAACTCCATCTTGAATTTTTTATTAAAATCTAGCTTTTTATTTTGGAATGTTATCATATTGGCAAAAGAAAGTGCTAGGAAATCTTGTAAGCGACTGAACTGATTTTTTTTTAAAAAAAAAAATCTACAATAATAAATTAGTATTAATATTAAGAATAGTTGTAGAATTTATTTATTGCTATCTATGGTCTATTTGAATATATTTTTATTTTATTTATAAAATTAAACTAAAAAATAAAAGATTGGATTCAATATTTTATTCCTTGGTTGGGCCTAGTTAGGCTGTGGTCATCAAAAGTTAATTTTGTAGCGTCTAGAGTCTAAAAATCCTAGACATCTAACTTTGACTTTCATGGGGGCCTAATATCTAGCCCATACCAATTTCATTTGCTAATGATCAGCTTCCAAATTTCTTTTTCAGATCAAAGTTTCGGGTTGAGCAAACCTTAAATACATTTTACATTTTAAACAATGTTATCACTTACATGAGCTTTTAGATGAATTCAATGTACTCCTAACCGAGCAGAGAAAAATTTACTCTTCATAACCCTACTCATGAATATCTTTATATTGTATAATAATGAATCTTATGGAAGTATACCGATATTTTGACACAAATTATGACTGTAGCACAATTGTCTTAATCACTATCGTGCCAAACATTTACCATTCAACCTATCTAGTGTTTATCTTAGTCTACAAAAATGACATTTAGGCAGAAAATTTTAATTAATAAAATAGCCGAAATCGGCACCTAAGGCAACCAACTTCGTCTTCGGCATCTCCAAGTGCCGTCTTATGTGTATCCATAGTTTAAGGCTCAAATGCGAAATGGAAAAATATCATAAATAGTCTTTATATTTTACCAAACTTTCATGATTACTAGTTTTAGTTACTTTCAACTATTTTTTTCAGGTTTCAATACAATACTAATAGATTTCAAGCCAAGACTTTAGTGGGAAGTTTAAGTAAATATGATATTTATTGTTTCTTTTTAAGATTTATCTTGAAATTTTGATAAAAATATGGGGGACCATTTGTGACATTATTCTTTTCTTTTAGTTGATGTAAGAACAACTTGTTTCTATGCTTTGGACTAAAATGAAGTAATATCACAAATGGTCCCTCAATTTCATCAAAAATTTAAGATAAATTCTTTAAAAAAGAATAAATTAATAAAATGAATGGCATATTTACTTACAGTTCCCAACAAATTCTTGGCTTGAAACCTATTAATATTGTATTGAAACTGAAAAAAACAAATTCAAAGTAACTATCATGAAAATTTTGATAAAACATGGGACTATTTATGATTTTTTTTTTTTCATTTTGCATTTAAGCCTAAAATTATATATAAAGGATGGCACCTGGAGGTGCTGACTTTGAAAGTTGGCTGCTCTAGGTGCCGACTTCAACTATTTCGTTAATTAATTTTCAAAATAATTTCTTTATTTCATATATAATTAATTAATCTAGACAAATATACAAAAGATTTCATACATTTATATAAAAAGTGATACTTGAATATGAGATCTCAAAATTTTCCAAACCTCAACTGTGTGATGGAGCCGAAGCCATGACATTATAACAATACAAAAGTTAGAAACATTTTTTAAAAATTTTTATAGAAAATATTTGATGCACCGTCAGTATATAAGAACATGATACTTCATCATTAAAAAAACAAAAGAATTTTAAATAAATACTAATAAATTTATTTAAACTGAATTAATTATAACTATAGTTTAAAATCTATTTATAATTAAAAATTAATTATGTTTAAATAAAATTATCATATTTTCTCTTAATTTTACCATTTAATAATAAAGTGTGAATGCAATATTAATTTTTTAAAAATTCATAAAATCTTTCTAGTAACCAAATTAAATTAGTAATGGTAATGTTTGTCAAGTAGCTTAAGAGAGTGATTGTTCCCCTCAAGACCGAGACAATGGGGACAAATGTTTTCAAGGGAGATCCACCATTATAATACAACCCCTTAATAGTGACAAAGTCCTTTGATGCTAGGTGAAGCCAAAAATATACTCATAAATATATCTTAATTACGAATATTCGTTTTTTTTGAGAATTAACCTTAATTAATCCATACCATTATTTTAAGAAAAAGATAGCATCGCAAACGTTTCCATTATGCCCAACTATTTTATCATTAGTAAAAAGTAAATAAATGAGACTGACGCATCGATGATCTAAGTTAAGAAAACAAGTATAATGTTTCGACCCTTTAGGAAAATGTTGAAATTATGAATGCAATTCACAATTTGCCTTATTTTGTCGTTTGATGAAAGTTAAGAATTTCCAAACAGTTAACACTGTTTGACATTGACACTAGCAGAAAATGACAACACTTTCCAACCTTTCTGTCCTTTTTTTAAAAAAAATGCCAAACTATAGGTATTCTGTGCCATGTACGATGTCTATAATATAGTACGGATGTATTAATATTTCAGCTTTCCTACCATATTAAAATAGAAATGATTTGTTTATATTTATTATTCATGTGAATTTTTGCACCGCTAAATATGAATATAAAATACTTGAAATTGATATCTTTATGTACAAATATATGCTTTGTTATGTTGATCTGGAATCGATACATGAGCTTCACTAAGCAAACAAGGAAATGGAACAAATTGAAGCCTGCAAGAAAGAAAGGTTAAGATAGTAGTAGGGAAAGTACGTAAGGTGTCCATGGCTAAGATCGAGTAGATAATTTAAATAGTAGTTCAATAATTTAAAAAGGTACACTGAGTTGAGTTTAGATAATTAAGAATAAAAGGTAAATAAAGTAGGATAGAGATTGCAACATAGGCAAAAGGAAAAATATAAGACTAGACATTCTGGTTTACCTTGAAGCTAAGGGTTTTGTGGCGTTTATGCAGCAGTTCATCAGCACCCAAGGATTCAGTTCTATTTTTGTATTTTCATCATAAATCTAGAATGAGAAAATGAGACAATGATATAGCCACAGATGACTTGCCGATCAATTAACATTTATTATAAACTAATTGATGACAACATATATAGGTTTTAACTTTGTGATCTAACTTTTAGCTGCTTATGTAGAGAGCGTGATTTATGTTAAGTAGAAGTGAGCCGGCAAGTCATCCTTGGCTGTATCACATATAGATAGATAACCTCGTTTCCACATGCAAGACTTTAGATGAAAAACACTGCTACATGATATGCCAATCATTGATCTCTAAACCAATGAAATAGAACCCAGAATCCCAAGACAAAGATGAAGAGATGTAGGAACTTTCCCAAAGGAGACAAGATATATATAAAACAAACAAAAATAAAATAACAGCATCATTGAAAGAAAGAAAGAAAGAAAGAAAGAAGCAGCAAAGAAGAAGTGGGGATTGGAGGAGAAAGGTGGTGGCGTTTATAAAGAAGAGTTGGAGGTTTAGAGGGATGGGGATGTGCAGTGAAAGCAATAATAATGGGGCTTCCTTTTACACTAGGAAGGCAGCTTTGGAACTGACTCCAAGGTGTTTTGGTTGGTTGTCAACTGGGAGAGGCGATGGAGCAATGGGGGTTGGATGTGACTTTGCATGGATGAGGTGCTAAAACCAAGAGATTTTTATGCCTAACATGCATCATCTGTCTTTTCATCTATGCTCTGACTAGCTTTCTGAGTTTTTGTTCTTAACCCTCATTTATTATTTTGCAGTCTCTAATTGCACATACAAATATCTCCCACTTTTCATAAATTAGAGATGATGAAAGAACGAAGAAGTTACTAGGGTTTTGTTAATGATATTTTTAGTTAAATTATTAATTTTTATTTATGAAATTATCAAAAGTTAGAAAGTTTATATTCAAAATTTTTTTATTAAATATCAATTAAATTCTCTTACATCTATATACCAATTAAAACTTCAATAAAAACCAGTTTTTAATATTAATTATTAGGTTGGATTGATAATATCATTAAATTAAAAAATCAAAAAGTAATAAAATATTAAAGATAGAGATAGTAAAATGGGTTCAAGTTCAAGAAATTGATAAAAAAAAAATAAAAAGACTCAAATTCACAAAAGCCCAACTCGAAAACTTGAATCCAATTTCAATAATAAAAATAAAATAATTAAATATTTTTATGAAAAGCTTTAATTATTATTTTAATTCAAATATTTTTCTTAATAAATTAACTAATTATTTTATATATAATGAAATAATATATTTTTTAGAAAATGATATTACCTTCGCACAAACACAAAAGCTCTATGAGATTGGTATCTAATTTTGAAGTTATTTTCTTTAATTTGTGATTACATTTAACTTCTTACTCTTGAAATGCATATTTAAATTGGGTCATTTAATTCCTAATTTAGATGATTTATTTCTAAGTTTTATTTATATATTATCAAATAATATATCAAATGGATGGGGTTGTAAAGTTGAATGCAAGGTCTGTGTGGTTGGAGGGGTGGCATATAAGCAAGATGGGCAATGAATCGCTGGATATAATCGGTATTTGGGTTTATGCTCAGTCATTGATATTGAATTGTAGGGAATTTTAGATGGCCTAACATTTGTTTAAAGGGTGAGGTACAAGAAGATTTCCATTCACACAAATAGTTTGGAGGTAATCAAAGTTTTTCAAGGCATCGATACGACTGAATTAACTTCGGTCTTGGTTAGAAGAATCCATATAATCTTACAAGTTATGGAACAATGGGAAATCAAGCATATACCTCAAGAGAGAAATCAAATTGTGGACTGTCTTGCAAAAATAGCTTCAAAGAGAAATTCAACTCTTCAAGTATTTCCAAAAATTCCATAAAAGATAGTAATGATTACTAGAGTTTCAAATTTTTTGATTATGACTGTTTAATATGAGTTGTATGTCTTTTTCACCAAAAAAAAAAATCTAATGTAACATAAAACTAAATCTAAATGGTATTCGGAGGTTGAACTTGAAATAATTATTAAATCATATTTGAATGAAAATTATATTAGGAAGAGATGATAGATCATTTAATTGACGATGAGGTAATTTTATTATATTTATATTTTAACTTTAAATTTTTATTTACTCTTTTTAATAATTCAAATTAACCAAAATTTAAGTTGTGATATTTATATTTTTAAAATAGAATTTATATTATTTGTTTCCGAAAATTGGAATTTTCATTCGTTTGAATATAATTTAATTTTAATTTGTATAGGAATTTAAATTTGTTTAATACATATTATTTTTTGTATAATACAGTTACATGATCTAATCTCAATAGCTATTTCACTTAGGAATAGAAAGTATTATTTTATTAATATCAAAACTATACATCAATTTTAATTCATTTAACTTGCAAATTAATACATGAAGTTTGATTTTATGCAATTATATACATTAAACTTTGATTTTGATTCATATGTACATATAAAACTTTGATTTTGATCAACATTTAATGAAATGAATACATCAATTTATTTTTATATATATTGGATAAATATAATTATTTGTGTATATAATATGCAAACGTAAAATGATAGTATATTGATAATTATGTTAGTTATTTATGAAAATTGAATCAAATTAACATGTTGTATAAAACTGTACAAAATCAAAGATAATGTATTACCTTGCACATTGAACCAAAGTTCATATGTAGTTTTAGTATCCATAATTTAAACTATTGAAATTTATAGATAAATAATATCATATTATAAAATATTTAATTATTTTATATTAGATGAATTAAAAATAATTAATCATGTATTTTTTTAATATATTCACAAATATGTTGAAAAGCAAATTCATTAATTCGTTCAATAAATGGAACCATACAATTCAGAGAAAAAAAATAGAAAACACTCATCATAGATGGTGAAGGATAAGCTCCACCAACACAATAAAGGCTTTAGCCTAAGCATCAATAGAACATTATGACACGTTGACAATTGACTTTATCACAACTCAAGCACAACATATCTGACGTGATTGCAAGCACTTAACATGATAGAGAAATCAACCCCAAATGGTTCAAAGCGGCGAGCAAAAATCGAGCATTCGCCAAACTAGAGAGGACGATAACAAAATCATACCTAAAATCACTTGTAAAACTAAGATTACATGCATAAGCAAAACTAAAAAAAACGTGCTACAAGAGCAGACAAAAACTTCTAAAATTGAAGACTTATTAAACAATAGAAAAACAAAGAAAAAAATATATATAAAACTTAAGACAACGCCAGTCGAAATTGACACTTGAAATCATTTATTATTCTAAAATACTCTCAAAACAGTAATAGGTTAAGTAGTTGACGAAGAGTCACCCACTTTCCAAGAAAATCTATTGGTGGCCGGTGGAATTTTAACGAACGATAGGCACCGTCATCTATCCATCACAACTTGTGATGACAACAAAGATACCCACAAAATAGATTTGTAAACTGAAAAGAGAGAAGAGAAAAAATGTGTAGTGGTCGAGAAGAGGAAAAAAAGAAAGAGTTAATGGGAGAGGAAAATTTTTTTCAGTTCATTAAGAGTGTATATTTAAATAATACCTATCTTATGAATAAATTGAAATAAAACATATAGATAATTAAATAAAAATAAATAATCATGTAAACATACGTTCAGTCAAAAACGTGTTGGCAGTAATGGGATGCTTGAGTGAGGAAGTTGGGTTAGGTGAGTGAATTTAATCACAAAATCATTTTCATCAATTACTTCCTCTCCTTTCTCTTAATATTGAATAATTATTTAATGTGTAATTAAATAATCATAGAATAAATAGATTTAGAATTGGAAAAAAAATTAATACAAGATAATTTATGAAGCGGAATAATCCAAACTATGACTAATTAAATTGAAATTCACAAATGGTAATAGTTTATGATGAAATTTAAAGACTCAAATATTTTAATTACATACTGTGGATCTCGAATTTAGATACTTAAAATCTTAGGTATTTGTCATAAGTTTTTAGATTTTTAAGAATTTAGTCCCTTTATTTTTTTATATTGTAAAATGTAGGTTTAACGGTTTATACTGTCAATATTTTTTTGTGTGACATTTTAAAATAAAAAACTCAATCGATAATCATGAAATTAAAAAATGAGATGGTAATTAATTTGGATTTAACAAAAAGAAACTAACAGTTTAATTTGTATTTAAAAGTAAAGAGACGGAAATTTAAAAATAAAAATTTAAAAGGTAAAAGGAAGTGTGGTGAATCACGAAATAGTAATGTCATTTGGAAAACATAAGTTGGACTGGTTCAACTCAAAAAAAAGAGAAGTGGTGTGATGCGGGGCTAGTACAGGGTAAATTTATTGAGTGGAACAAATAATTTGATATTTAAAAAAGCTAAAACATCATAAATAAATATATATATATATATATATATATATATATATATTGAAAGGATCCTAAGATAGAATTTTAAAAAAGAAATCATGAACACATCAAAATCAATCACAAAAGATCCGGGGATGGTAACAAAAGACAGTGGAGCTGTTTAAGAAGAAACCCAGCCAAAAGAAAATGCGCGCTCTAAAACCAGCAGGTAACCAAGTGGCGCAAGTTTTATTCAAACCAACTACCTTTATACACCTTAACCACATAATTAAGCTCCTAAAAGTTTCGGCTGATACAAACAACTTAATATTAGCCAAAATACTCCATTCCCATTTACTTGTAACCAATCAAACCTCCGCTGGATCTAACATAAACCCATTAAACTCCTTAATCAATATCTATGCCAAAAGTAACCAAATTTCGGTTGCACAGAAAGTGTTCGATAAAATGCCTGAGAGAAACTTGGTTTCTTGGTGTTCCCTTATGGCGGGATATTTGCAAACCGGGTTTTCATTGCAAGTGTTAAAGCTGTTCAAAGATATGACTTTGGTGGATAGTTTGAGGCCTAATGAGTATATTTTCGCGGTTGTTTTTTCAGCTTGTTCTGACGGTGAGAAGGCTTTAGAGGGGAGACAATGTCACGGTTATGTGGTCAAGTCCGGGTTGGTTTTTCATCAATATGTTAAGAATGCATTGATAAATATGTATTCAAAGTTTTCTGATGTTAAAGATGCTATGAGGGTTTTTAGTTTAGTGCCTGGTTATGATGTTTATTCATATAATTTAGTTCTAAATGGACTCGTGCAACAAGGGTTCTTGAATGAAGCGATTCAAGTTTTGGAAAGGCTGATGGGAGAGAGTGTAGAGTGGGATTGTGTAACTTATGTTACTGTCTTTGGACTTTGTGCTTGTCTTAAGGATTTAAAGTTGGGCTTGCAAGTGCATTGTAGGATTTTGACAAGTGATGTGGAGTTGGATGCTTTTGTTAATAGTGCAATCATTAATATGTATGGGAAATGCGGCAAGGTTATTAATGCCAGGAAAACTTTTGATTGGCTCCAAGTTAAAAATGTGGTTGTATGGACTGGAATCATGGCTGCATACTTTCAAAATGGATGCTTTGAGGAAGCACTAAATCTGTTTTCTGAGATGAAAATTGATGATGTTTCACCTAATGGGTTTACTTTTGCGGTTATGTTAAACTCTACTGCAGGATTGTCCGCACTAAGACATGGAAACGTACTATATGGAGAAATTGTAAAGTCAGGTTTTAAGGACCATGTTATCGTTGGAAATGCTTTGATCAACATGTATGCGAAGTGTGGCGACATTGAAGCAGCAAGTAAAGTTTTTTTAGATATGATGTATCGAGACTGCATTACTTGGAATGCGATGATATGCGGGTATTCTCATCATGGGCTAGGAAAGGAGGCTATGGCTTTGTTTCATGACTTGTTGGCTGCAGGAGAATGTCCTAACTATGTTACCTTTGTGGGGGTTCTTTCTGCTTGTAGCCATCTTGGTCTAGTAAAAGAAGGTTTATACTATTTGAACCAATTCATGAGACAGGTTGGAGTAGAACCCGGGTTGGAGCACTACACCTGTGTTGCTGGGCTGCTGAGCAAGGCTGGACTTCTTGATGAGGCTGAGAAACTTTTGAGGTCTATACCAGTAGAATTGGATGTCATTGCTTGGCGTACATTGCTCAGTGCCTGTCATGTACATCGGAATTATGGTTTTGGGAGGCGCATAGCAGAATTTGTGTTAGAGATGGACCCTAATGATGTGGGAACATATACACTATTATCTAATATTTATGCAAAGGCAATGAGGTGGGATGGAGTAGTGAAGATCCGAAAATTGATGAGAGAGAGAAATATCAAGAAAGAACCTGGTGTAAGCTGGATAGAGATAAGAAATGTTACCCATGTTTTTGTTTCGGATGACTGTCAACACCCAGAGTCAACTCAAATTTATGAGAAAGTAAAAGAACTTTTAGCCAGGATTAAGCCACTGGGATATATACCAGATATTACTGCAGTGTTGCATGATGTGGAGGAAGAGCAGAAGGAAGACTATCTTAGTTATCACAGCGAGAAACTGGCCATTGCATATGGACTCATGCATGCTCCCTTAGAGGCACCTATTCGTGTGTTTAAAAACCTTAGAATGTGTGAAGATTGCCACTCAGCTGCAAAACTTATTTCTAAGCTCACAAACAGTATGATCATCGTGAGAGATGCAAATCGCTTCCACAGTTTTCAAAATGGATGCTGTTCATGTGCAGATTACTGGTAATAGATTCACTGACCATTACTCTTGGATGGATGGAGAACAAAATTTGTATGTCCTATAGCTTACAGGACAAAGGCTCCACTCCTATCTCCAAGACAGCCAGGGATCGTTGACTCTCATTCTTTTTACCTGGATCCCTGTAAGTATCTCAATGGATGATCTTAAAACTGTTTTAGAGTATGCCTTTATTATAATTTATAATTACAAATAACTTATAAATAGATTTATTTTCTTTAGGTCATTGATTCCAGTGTCAGGCTTTATATCCAGTTAAATAATGCCCCAGTCCTACCTGTGCGTTTATATCTTTAAGGCCATGGTCCTCTTAGCTGACGTTCAAGTACATGTATGAATGCAAGAATCAACAATTATTCCCATATTTCAGGAACTAGAGATCGAAAACCGGCCTTTTACCATATGCCAAACTAAGTGAGATGCAAAGTGTTCCTTCCTCTGACGGATTTCAATTCTTGCTTCTGGAAACAAATTTATTCCCTAAACTTTTTAGAACCTTCATCTGTTGGCTTCCTTTTCATGGTCACTTATTGTTGCTTTCTGTAGAAAGAATGAAGTCAGAGCTTCTTTGTTTTTTTTTTTTTTTTTTTTTTTTATATACTCATTACTCAACATCTTTCTACTTTTCATTTTTTAAAGTATTCATGTTTGATAAATATTTACATATGATATAAGTATAGAATTTTTCAAGTACTCTTCAAATACATGAGATTTTGATTCTGGCTATTAGTTTCACTTGTCAGTCTAAAAATTCATAAGCACAATTGCAACCAAAAGAAATGAAAAATGAAAAAAAAATAAAATAAAATAAACCACATAACAAGAAATGTAAGTAAAATAATCAGTGTATCTGAATATTATTATACTGATTCAGCAAAAACTGTGCTCCATGAATTTTACAAATTCCTGAAAATCTATTTTTCCATCTCTATTTTCATCGAAGTTTTCGATCATTTTGTTGCAATTATCCACTTTTAAACCTTCCTTCAAACCCAAAATACAGAGAACTCTCTGCAACTCTTGTGCATCTAAAAACCCATCTCTGTTCACATCAAAGACATCAAAAGCCTCCTTCAACTCTTTCAAGCTTGGCTCTTCTTCCTCAAACAGCCTGGAAAGCTCATCAGAACCATAGGATTCCTGTAGCTCCTCACTTTCTAGGCTGCAAAAAATTCCCAGATTTCCCATAAACTTCTCCACATCTTTTCTGCTAACTATCGCACAATCTTCCTTATTATTATTAAATGAAGCCTCTTTGCTTGGACACTCATAATTCTGGGTTTTCTCCCAATTTGAGGATGATGTCTTTGAGCTGCCATGTTTGGATTGTGGGAAAGACCAATAATATCTGGAGATGAAACTCCTAAAGTTGTCATAACATGTCAAGCTAAGAAACAACAAGATCATACTGATATCAATCAATGGAAAAAGCGTATAGTTTGAGTTTGTTGATGATGTCTCCATTATGTAAGAGTAAGACCAAAAAACTAAAACTATTTTGATTTACAAATATGTGAAAGAAGGTGTAAAAAGAATGAATGAATTTTGATGAAATGGTGAGGTTGGGAACGGGGTATTTGAAGGCACAGAGATGTTAGACCTGGTCAAGTTTTCAAAGGGCGGTTAAGAGAAGGGGAAGTTGCCTATGGTGCAACCAAGAGACCACCGAGGAAACTTGGTATGGGGTTCGGCCTTGGCTACCTTTTTGTCGTTTCTTTTATTTTACTTGGAATGTGTGTCGTTTCTTGCTTGGAACCTGCAGCCGGCTATGTTGTTGGAAAAGGGCTTTGTGAATGGACTTTTGTTTGTTTTTTTAGGATAATCAAATTTCTTGGAAGTGATTATGAAATATTGTAGGCGGTTTATTACTTTTTCCCTTTTCCACTACCCATTGACTTGTTCTGGGATTATTATTTTACAGTGAAATCATATAAACATTTTTTTTTTTAATTTTAAAATTGATACCCTAGGAACCATGTCAACGCCCCTTTCCTGGCCCTTCATCGGGGCTGGTTACTCTAATTTTAAAATTTTATGAAACTTCTAATTTAACTGTGTTCAGAAAAAAATAGTTAAAGATTTAGATCACGATTCACACAATAGTGTGCAAAGAACTGTAAAGGACAAATAGAAAGAGAGAGAGATCCATTCTCAAGAATAGAGAAGGGCCTTGGCACGTTTATGGCATAAGTCTCATTATGGTCGACCACTTGAGAAGCATGGTAGCCTTCTAAATAGGCAATGATGGGATGGAGATGTGATAGATGAGGCTCCACGTGTGAATCATGTAAGAGAAACTCTCAACACCTATTCTTGATGATGTAGATCAAAGGAGTTTCTATATGTTAAGCATGAAATAGATCAAGATGCTTGAGGTTGTTGTAAGGCGACATTGTGGTGGAAAAGCCTAGATGGTGAGGCATCTATAACAATTGCCTCCCCCTCGAGTTGAGGTGAAGTTATGAAGTGACATTCCAGCGTGTAAAAGTGGTAGCATATATGCCCATTAATACCATTTAAGACTTGGATTCAAACCCTACCAATGACAAATGGCCACCATTTTCAATTCAACAGGATATAAAACTTCGACTTCAACTGAAGACAATATTGACTTGTTGAGGTATCTATCGATTCCAAATGTAGATACTTAAAAATTTGTTCGAATGCTTCCTCGACAAATTTATAAATCTATTGATGGATAAAATTGAATTTGAAAGAAATAAAAATTTTAACATCATGATTAAAGTTGTAGTTTAAATGGTAAATGTAATATAAAAAATAAATTACTTGCTTGCGCTGTTGGTATATGCAAATATTGACTCCGTAAAACAACTAATGACCGACTAATAATAAATAAATAAAAAAATTAGCCCCTCGAGTCAAAGTGGGAGATAATTTTATAACCTATTCTTCCAACCATTTTGGTCTCATGGATCCGGCTATTGTGCGTCTATAAATATTTATAAGATAATTTAAAATATTGTACTACTGTAAATTTCTCTTCATTTATATTAAATTTCTTATAACCACAATAATTTATATTATTTAAATTTTAAGTGATGTAATCGTATGTTTTAAATTCTAATCTTCACATCATTTATTTTTCTTTTCAAGTCCAAAGTGAGATCTATTTTCTAATAATATTATGTAATTTATTTACATAAAAATTGAATATATGATAATATAATATAAACATTAAAAATATATTATAATTGTTTAAATTTTAAATATAATTGTTAAATATTATATAAAAATAACATAATTAAGAAGCTATAGATAAGTTACCAAAAAAAATTAAAATTCTTTTAATTAGACTTATCAAAAAAAAAAATTCATTCAATAATTATTTATGAAAATTTTAGTTAAACCATTAATTTTTAATGCTAAAATTAATCACTAAATGAACTTATATAGATTAATTATTTACAAATAAAAATGATTTAGTCAAATTTTGAAGTTTACATTTTATCTAAATTTGGCTGGACCGAGGAAGGAAGGACTCTAATATCATAGTTAAACCATCTTTGTGATGTCAACGGTTGTTCAACAGTGACATCTCTTAGACAGAATTCAAACAAATCAGGAGTAACAATTGCAATTACACGTCGATAGATTATTGGGTTCTTGAAACTGATTTTCCCTTGCAATCAAGTACTCAACATACATACATACATACATACATAATATTAACTGTAATAAAAGACCAAGGTGTCATTTTCATGTAACATAGAAAGGGGAAATCCATCGATTTTACAATACATACATAGTCTAATCCTAAGTTGTAAAACCATCTTAATAGTTTGCTTCTGCAATACATTCAAACATACATAATTAAGGCAAAAAAAAGAACCAAGTAAAACAGAACTAAGGTTGTGGTTGGGGAGGAGGGCCGAACATGTAACTAGTTCTGGGGTTAGTATTGGGCCTTGGCTCTTTATAATCCATGATTTCAATCATCTCCCTTGCTCTCTCTGCATATTCCTGCTTCCCATACATTTATAAAAAGAAAAGAAAAGAAAAAGAAAACCCAATTTTAGCCCCTGAAATTGAAAATAAAAGACTAGATAAAATCCAAGGAAATAGAGAAAAATCAACCTCCAATTGAACACTGTAATCTTGAAACTCAACATTATTCTCCATCCATTTCCTACCCAATCCTAAGCATCGAAAAACAAAACAAAGTGTATATATAGATAAGAAGACCAAGAAAACAAAGAAGCAGCAGCAAACATGAAATAAAAACAAAGTAATACCTTGAGAGAAAGAGAGAATGAAAAGCATTGAAAGAAGTAGTAGTTTGAGAAACCAAGAACCACCCATTATTTCTTTAACAGTCCTGAGGAATGGCTACTTCCCAGATTTTATAAAGGCATTGTTGAATGACTGCTTCTACGAAGCTGCTAAGCTTCTTCAGTGTTCAGGTCAGGCTTTTCAGCTTCTTCAGATCCAATGGAATCAAGGCCTTTAAATGCTTTTTATTGTCAGACACGGTGTAATTCATTTACTTTCCAAATTTATATTAATGTAAAAAAAAAAAAAAAAGAGTGTGTTTCGGCCATTCGGGCTCCCATTGTTCCACAAAAAAATAAGAGTTTGCTATGTTGGATGAAATGCGATGAGAAGTTGTTAAATTTATTAGCTATGATACGTAGAGGGAGAAAAGGATATTGGATGATAGCAAAAGAGCTCCATGAATCATATATATATTTTTGATTAACAACTCATTGGTATGTATGAATAAAGTCTAATCTAGTTTTACTTCCATGAGATCTTAAATTACATAATAATTGATAATATAATATAAGTGAATTATGTAGACGATTAGCTATTAAATTAAATTATTATTAACATATATGGCGGTGCAGGTGTTTCAGTTTGCACACGTGAAAACCCCACATGTGAAGTCCAATAGAAGTGGCACATTCTCCCATTCAATATTATAGAGCCCCCAAAATTTTAAATGTAATTTTTTTTATATATATTTTAAGTTAAAACTTATGAACACGAGTTAAAATGTGGCAGTCCAGTTTGGGCTTTACAAAACTTAAAAATATTTTTATTTCATCTAATTTATCTGATGCTAAATCTGCATTTAGATAGTACTATGATATATTAAGATATTTAGATTTGTTTAATATTCAAATTTATTAAATTAATTGTTAAATATAAAATTTAAAATCAAATAAGATTTAATATGTTATAAAATATTGAATTCGAGTTTTATATATAAATATTTGAACATTCGATAATCTTAGATATGCTTATGGGCTGGTCAAGTTGAGCGTTGAGCTTAAGCCACATGCATAATAACAATATCATATTTAGTTATCCAAGTTTAATCTAGCTCCAAATATGAATTTTAATTTTTGATTAAACTTGTCTTTGTTTATAAATGAATAACCTAAGCACTTACTCATATTTTTTATTTAAAAAATAATTTTTTTAATTAATATTTATTAATTGTATGTGTGTTTCTTTTATTAAAATTTTCAACATATAAAACTTAATTTATTTTTTAATATTTGCATTGTAATATAATATATTTTACTTTTCTTGAATTACCTAATATATAATATAAATAAAATAATATATTATAAATTTAAAAATAAGTCAAGTCAGGTCAAATCAGATTTAGATGGAGTCCATGCATGATATAAATGTCACATGTAGTTGCAAGTTAAGTTTGATCTAAAATATTGACTTCAACTTTTAAGTCCACTCAAATTCTTTTTCTTGTTATTGGCTTTTAAATATATACAAACTTAACATTTTTTTTAAAATATTTACATTTTATAGTATAATATATTTAGTTTTTCTTATGATATAAAATACATATTATACATAACATAAAAAAAAATACTATAAATTTGAAAAATAGATTAAGTCAAATCGGACTTAGACTTTTAATATCGAAGCTTGAATCCATCTATATTTTAGACAGATTTTTTGTTTTCTCAAGTCCTCTTTTTAGGCTTAGTATTTTTATTTAAAATCTTTTTAAATTTTAACTTCAGTAGTCAACTTGATAAATTTATATACAGACACAACTTACATTAAAATCAAAGCACTTTTAAATAATACGTAAGAATATATGAATATGGAAATTATTAAATTTGAAAAGCTATTATTATTTAGGTTTCATCCCACTAAGGGATGGATAGGCAGACAAGTGGGGCATGTGGAAACCTTTGCTTAAGAAAGCGTAATAGAAATTCAAAGACTTTTAGTCCCAGGATAAGGAAGAAAAAGAAAAGACTTGAAACCATTAGGAGTACAGGAAGGTTGATCAATTCAAAGCAGACAATTCAATAAGTTGAAACATAGAAAAGGAGTAGGAAGGTAGGTGTAGTCCAATTTGTAGGCTTTTGTTGAAAATATATCATAGAAGTGAAATAGTACCGGACATTTTCATCCCTCGAATGCTATTAAAATATCCAAATAATTTAACAAGTATACTCAATTGAATAGAATTTGGGTTCTATCAGAGTGTTCATAAGCAAAATATATGTTATTTTTATAGATTTGCATGAAGATCATGAGTCCTGTTACAGTAACTTTCCTAATGTTGGTGTTCTTAGAATCTTTTAAACTAAGTTTTTGCAGCAGAAACCACAACGTGACTTGTATTCAAAGCGAAAGGCAAGCTCTTTTGAGGTTCAAGCAGCATCTCAAAGATCCTTCAAATCGATTATCCAGTTGGACCAAGAATGGAGATTGCTGCAGATGGGAAGGAATTATATGCAGCAACGTGAGTGGCCTTGTTATTGAGCTCCACCTTGGAAGTTCCCGTGGTACCAGAAAGTTGGGAGGTAAGTTGAATCCAGCTCTGCTAGATTTGAACCATTTAACTTACTTAGACCTAAGCGACAATGATTTCAGACAAACTCAAATTCCAACCTGGTTTTGGAACATGTCTTCCAATCTGTACTACTTCAACATCTCTCGAAATCAGTTCCATGGCAACATTCCTGATCTACTCACAATGACTCAACATTCTGGCTTGATAGATCTCAGTTGTAATAACTTTACAGGTTCACTTCCTCTTCTCTCCTCCAACGTGACCGCCATAGATTTTTCTTTCAATTCCTTGTCAGGATCAATGTCGCATTTCTTGTGCCACAAGTTGAATGAGTCAATGAAATTGGAAATTCTAAATCTTGGTCATAATCTCCTATCAGGTGAAATACCTGAATGCTGGAAGAAGTGGTCAAGCTTAGTAGGGATTAAACTTTGTGACAACAATTTTAGTGGCAAGATTCCAGGGTCCATGGGAGCTTTAACTTTGCTTCAATCTTTACACGTTCGAAACGACTTTGTTGTTGGTGAAATACCCTCATCTTTAAGACATTGCGGTGAATTGGTTACTGTTGATTTTGGTTCTAATCAACTCTCTGGAGATATTCCAGGGTGGATGGGAGAGAGGTTACCAAAGTTGATAATCTTAAGCCTTCACTCAAACAAGTTTAATGGTACCCTACCTGAAGAACTTTGTGCCCTATCCTATCTGCAAATCCTAGACCTTTCCCACAACAATTTGGTAAGTGAGATACCCAGCTGTATCAACAATCTCAGTGCTATGAACTCGGGAAATAAGTCAGATGACAAAATATTTTATAGAACCTCAAAAGGAAGCTTTTTTGAGGATATTTTAGTTGTGATGAAAGGAAGGGTTGTGAACTATGACACTACTCTTAAATTGGTTAAAACAATGGACCTTTCAGACAATAACTTATCTGGTGAAATCCCTGAGGAGGTGACAAGTCTTGCAGGCCTGCAATCATTGAATTTCTCACATAATCGTTTAGTTGGAAGGATCCCTTATAACATAGGAGCAATGACATCATTGGAATGTTTTGATTTGTCAACAAACAATCTTTCTGGTGAAATCCCTCTAACAATCTCAGACCTCTCTTTCTTGAGTCACCTCAACTTGTCCTACAACAAGTTTACTGGAAAAATCCCCACAGGAACTCAGTTGCAAAGCTTGAATGCTTACAGTTTTCTTGGCACCAAGCTCTTTGGGCCACCACTAAGTGAGAGTTCCACTCATGTGAGGTTCGGCACTGGAAGCGGCCTACCGAAAAATCGAGAGGATCAACACAAAGTTGACTGGTTCTTTCTAACCGTAGAATTGGGATTTTTGTCAGGCTTCTTTAGTGCAGTGTTCTTATTAATGTTGTGCAAGTCAGGGAGATTAGTACATTTTCAATATGTGGATGAGACAGGGCATAGCTTAGGTCGCATTATTAGAAAATATATTCTAAAGTAGTAATTGAACGTATAACTAGTTCTGATTGGTCAACATTTTGAGAATTTACTTTATATGTGACCTTGAGAGATTGTTGAAAATTTTGGAGTGAACAGAACCAAGAATTTGTACTCTGGAATTGTCTGTGTTCTTTTTTTTTTTTTTTTTGCTTAGCGGCTTGTTGCAATCGGTCGTACTTGTTTCCCCTTAATTCATATTTTCATTCATTCTATTTTCAAAGAAAAAGGCACAAGTGGTAGCCACGGCCACCTCTATGTGATGTAAAAAAAATATAATATTATAAAAGCATGGAACTTGAATGAATGGGGAACTATTGCAGTATGTGGGGAATTAAGTAGTTCTTTGTAGGGAGAATTTATCAACAACGTATTTGATTCTTTATTAGCTCCTCTACATTTTCCCCAAATATTTGCAAACTAATGGCTTGTAGAGAATTTCCCCAACAAACAGCAATTAATGTTTCATATCTGCTATCAGAAATTGAAGGAATCTTTCAAAAACTTTCCTGTTTCGTGAAGACCAGATACCAACTTCAGACCTCTCACAACAAAAGCTTCAAAAGTTATTTAAAGTTGGATGGTGTCATTGAGCAATTCAGAAGAAAACTTGGTTAGATATGAAACTTTCAATAATAAGCTCCTTCATTTCTTGGTTGCCTATTTTAAATCGATTACAGTAGACTATTTTGTCAAGAGTTGGCCTGTTATTCAACAAAGAACTAGTAGCAACAAAAGCATGGAGTTGTTAAGATAAATGTGTAATGGTGGAGTTGTTAAGATAATTGTATAATGGTGGAGTTGTTAAGATAATTATGCAATGGTGGAGTTGTTAAGATAATTGTATAATGGTGGGGTTGTTAAGATAATTATGCAATGGTGGAGTTGTTAAGATAAATGTGTAATGGTGGAGTTGTTAAGATGTCATTTTCTTAACCAACTATTGTATCTATATATATAATTTCTTATCAATGAAAATTCATTAAGTTTTTCAAGCTATTAAGCTTTGCTCCTTCAAGTTTTCTTCACTTAAGTTTCGGTTTCTTCTTCTTGTTTTTGTTGTTCACTTTTAATTTTATGCAAATTACATGCACATTGCATATTGAGTTGCTGCCCTTGTTCCAACAATTGGTATCAGAGCCATCTTCTTTGAGGACCTTACTTGTTGATGTTTTTCGGTGGAAACAAAATTTAAGAAGAAAGAAACCTCCTTGTTGTTGATCCATTACATTGTTGCTGAAAAATCAGCTATACACCACCTCCACCACCTGTGTTTACTGGTGAGAATTATCACATCTGGTCTGTGAAGATGAAGACTCATCTCCTAGCACAAGACTTGTGGAGTGCAATCGAGAGAGATACTGAGCCACCTCCATTGAGAGCCAATCCTACTATTGCTCAGATCAGGCAGCATAGTGAGGATCGAGCCAAGAAGCACAAGGCTATGGCCTGCCTACAGAATGGAGTGTCAGATGTCATTTTCACTCGAATCATGGCCTGTGATTCACCTAAACAAGCATGGGAAAGGCTGAAGGAAGAGTTCATGGGCTCGGACAAGACAAGGCAGCAACAGGTGATCAACCTTAGAAGGGAGTTTGAGAACTTGAAGATGAAGGAATCAGAGACCATCAAGCAGTACTCTGATAGAATAATGGCAACAGTGAATAACATAAGGCTTCTAGGTGAAAATTTTACTGACAGTAGAGTTGTGGAGAAAGTCATTACCACTCTCCCTGAGAGGTTTGAGTCAAAGATTTCCTCATTAGAAGACTCAAGGGACCTCACAACCATCACCCTGTCTGAG
The DNA here is from genome assembly GCA_005393395.2 of Gossypium australe. NCBI lineage: Eukaryota > Viridiplantae > Streptophyta > Magnoliopsida > Malvales > Malvaceae > Gossypium > Gossypium australe. The sequence continues at coordinate 8,113,016 of CM016624.1, read as the reverse complement.
TTGGTGAACTCCCTCTATGCACTCGAGCAAAGAAGGGCCACTAGACAGGAAGAGCATCCTGAAGGAGCTTTCCAAGCAAAAGCCAATAATGGCTCGAGTTCAAGTCAGAGACCAAAGAAACCTTGGGCTGACAGAAGGGAAAGATCCAGGAATCAAGCAGAAAGAAGGAAGCTTCCACCTTGCAAATATTGCAAGAAGACTAACCACCTAGAGAAGAACTGCTGGAATAGGCCAGACATTCAGTGCAAGAGTTGCAAGAAGTTTGGTCATCATGAAAAGGTTTGTAGAAATAGGGACAAGCCACAAACTGAACAAAAAGCTCAAGCCAAGACTGCTGAAGACTTTCCAGCTCAAGAGGAGCATGTTTTCACTGCCTCAAGCTTTGCAACCAAAAGCAAAGCCAAGTGTAGTTGGCTAGTGGATAGTGGCTGCTCACATCACATGTCAGCTGATGAGACTTTATTCAAGCAGCTTGACAAGATCTTCACTTCAAAAATCAAGATAGGCAATGGAAGCTTAATTGAAGCCAAGGGCAGAGGAGATGTGCTGATCAACTCAGGCTCAGGTGACAAGCTAATCACAGATGTGCTTTATGTGCCTGATATAGATCAAAACCTGTTAAGTGTTGGTCAGTTGGTCCAGAAGGGTTATTCATTAGTCTTCAAAAATGATTCATGCATCATTCAAGATTGATATGCCCAGGAAATTGTCACAATTCCTATGACATACAAATGCTTCATGTTTGATGTAAGTCAGCTTGAAAACAAGGCTTACACAAGCCTAGCTGACAGTGCTGATCTATGGCATAAAAGATTAGGCCATGCCAACTTTAAATCACTTGATTTGATGCACAGACAGAATTTAGTTGAAGACATGACCAAGGTAGAGTCAACAAGTGCTGTTTGTGAGGCTTGCCAACTTGGAAAACAAGCCAGGTTGCCCTTTCCAATCAACAAGGCACATAGAGCTCGAGAGAGGCTTGAGCTGGTGCATTCTGACATCTGTGGTCCAATGAAGACCCCTTCACTCAATGGCTGTAAGTATTTTGTACTGTTTATTGATGACTTAACCAGATTCTGTTGGGTCTATTTCCTGAAGCAGAAGTCTGATGTGTTCGAGGCCTTCACCAAATTCAAGGCTCAGGCAGAAAATCAGTCAAATTGCAAGATCAATGCATTGAGGACTGATAATGGGGCTGAGTACTTGTCTGAAAGGTTTCAGATGTTGTGTGAACAGACTGGGATCCATCACCAATTAACCACTGTGTACACTCCTCAACAAAATGGAGTGTGTGAAAGGAAGAACAGAACTGTAATGGACATGGCCAGATGTTTGATGTTTGAAAGCAAGTTGCCAAGCACCTTTTGGGCTGAGGCTGTCAACACCTCAGTGTACTTGCTCAACAGACTTCCAACACATGCTGTGAAGGATAAGACTCCATTTGAGGCCTGGCATGGACAGAAGCCATCAGTCTCCTACTTGAGAGTGTTTGGATGTGTGGGCTATGTGCATATACCCACTGAAAGAAGGACCAAGCTCGAGAATAGGTCAGCTCCAGCTATATTTGTGGGCTACAGCAGCAACAGTAAGGGATATAGGCTTTATGATCCCTCAACCAAAAGAATTGTGGTTAGTAGGGATGTCAAGTTTGATGAAGCAAGGACCTGGAACTGGGATGGTTCAAATGCAATACAGCTTCATGAAGACTCAATTAATGGCAGTTTAGAACTGGCTGAACAGGAGCCTAGCAATGCGAATGTGGATGATCTACCTGTAAGGGGCACCAGAACCATTGCTGACATCTACCAGAGATGTAATGTGGCCATAGTGGAACCTTCAAGCTTTGAAGAAGCTGTCAAAGACAAGCAATGGAAGAAAGCTATGGAAGCTGAGCTTGACATGATTCACAAGAATCAAACCTGGGATTTGGTAGACAGACTTGTCCAGAAGAAAGTCATTGGTGTCAAGTGGGTGTTTCGAGCCAAATTCAATGCTGATGGTTCATTGAACAAGCACAAGGCCAGGCTTGTAGTAAAAGGGTACAGTCAGCAGTATGGCATCGATTTCATGGAGACTTTTGCTCCTGTGGCAAGATTGGATACCATCAAATTGTTGTTCGCTTTGGCTGCTCAAAAACAGTGGAAGATTCACCAGCTGGATGTCAAGTCAGCCTTCTTGAATGGCTACCTTAAGGAGGAGATCTACATCGAGCAACCTGATGGTTTCAAGGTTCTAGGAAATGAAGACAAAGTGTACAGGCTGAGGAAGGCACTTTATGGCCTGAAGCAGGCTCCTCGAGCCTGGTATGACAGGATTGACTCCCACCTGTCTAAGCTCGGATTTGAAAAGAGCTTGAGTGAGCCAACACTTTATGTGAAAAAGTCCAACAAAGAGACTCTGTTGATTGTCTCTATCTATGTGGATGACTTACTGGTGACTGGAAGCAAGGAAGACTTGATTGATGAGTTCAAAACACAAATGCAACATGTGTTTAACATGACTGACTTGGGAGTCATGACTTACTTTCTTGGCATGGAAGTAAATCAAGCCAATCAAAGTATTTTCATTAGCCAACATGCATTTGCTTTGAAAATACTTAACAGATTCAGCATGGAGAATTGCAAGCCAGTGAGCACTCCTATGGCTCAAGGAGAGAAGCTAACAAGCATTGGTGACTATGAGAGAGTTGATGAAAGGGAGTACAGAAGTTTGGTTGGCTGCTTACTTTATCTGACAGCAACTAGACCAGATCTAATGCATGCTGTTAGTTTGCTTTCAAGATTTATGCATTGTTGCAATATAATGCATTTTAAAGCTGCCAAAAGAGTGCTTCGATACATCAAGGGGACATTGAGCTATGGAGTCAAGTTCAAGAGAGAAAATGAGTTTAAATTGGTTGGTTTCTCGGATAGTGGCTGGGCTGGATCTTCTGAAGACATGAAAAGTACCTCAGGCTACTTCTTTAGCCTTGGTTCGAGTATGTTTTGTTGGTGCTCGAAGAAGCAACCAACTGTTGCCCAATCGATAGCTGAAGCTGAGTATATTGCAGCAGCAGCAGCAGTGAACCAAGCCATGTGGCTTAGAAAGTTGCTAAAAGATCTCAATGAGGAGCAACTTGAACCTACTAAAATTCTTGTTGACAACCAGTCAGCAGTTGCCATTGCCAAGAATCCGGTTTTCCATGGGAAAACTAAGCATTTTAAGATTAAATTGCATTTTGTTCGAGAGGCTGAACAATCCAAGGAAGTCAGTCTCGTGCACTGCAGTTCACAAGACCAATTGGCTGACATTCTAACCAAACCACTTGGTACATTGAGGTTTGAGCATTTGAGAAGCAACATTGGTGTTTGTTGCATACAGACCAAGGAGGAGTGTCAAGAGTTGGCCTGTTATTCAACAAAGAACTAGTAGCAACAAAGGCATGGAGTTGTTAAGATAAATGTGTAATGGTGGAGTTGTTAAGATAATTGTATAATGGTGGAGTTGTTAAGATAATTATGCAATGGTGAAGTTGTTAAGATAATTGTATAATGGTGGAGTTGTTAAGATAATTATGCAATGGTGGAGTTGTTAAGATAAATGTGTAATGGTGGAGTTGTTAAGATGTCATTTTCTTAACCAACTATTGTATCTATATATATAATTTCTTATCAATGAAAATTCATTAAGTTTTTCAAGCTATTAAGCTTTGCTCCTTCAAGTTTTCTTCACTTAAGTTTCGGTTTCTTCTTCTTGTTTTTGTTGTTCACTTTTAATTTTATGCAAATTACATGCATATTGCATATTGAGTTGCTGCCCTTGTTCCAACATATATGTTGGGGTTGTCAGGTTGATGCTGCGTGTTTATCATGTTGATTGTTCATATTGGAATCAGTTATGGAAGATCATTATGCAGGCTTGTAGGTTTGAGATTGCACATAGCTCTTGCAGGAAAGGAATAGAAGGCTTGATGGGCGATCACCAAGTCCGGTTCAGTCTTTGTTTCATCAAATTAAGGGGTCTATTCGAGATAGATTTGTATTGTTGTAAGCTTACTATGAATATTCCTATGCGCTTGCTAAGAGCATTTGTAGCTTCCTGGTTATGCTTCTTTTCTTTGAATGAATTGACTTATCCACAAAAGAAAGAATTCCAGCATTTTGTCCTGAAGGCATTCATCCCACACTTCTGTCTGGTTGAACCGTAGAAATTGCATGCTAGTGATGGGTGCATGTGCGACATTGATTTGGTATTATCGATTTAAGTAACTTGTAACAAAAAAATATTTTTTAAAAAATTAATCGATTTAAGTAAAATTTGAGTACCATATATATATATATATATATATATATTTCAGAACAACCTGTTAATACTATAAATAAGTGGGATTCCAAAGCCCTGGCTCCACCATGTACCTATGGACCTATAGTTAGACTCTCTTTTTATGTCGATGGTTGTTCAACAGTGACATTTCTTAGACAAAAACAGACCAGAACTAAAAATTGCGGTTACAGAGTTCAATGGATAATTCGGTTATTGTCACTCGTATTCCCTTACAATCAATAACTCCAGCATACTTACATACATACATAACATTAGGAGTAATAAAAAAAAAAGGTGCCATTTTCATGTAACATAGCAAGAGTTGTGGTTCTGCAATTCATTCAAACATACATAATTAAGGCAATAAAAGAACCAAGTAAAACAGAACTAGGGTTGTGGTTGGGGAGGAGGGCCAAATATGTAACTAGTTCTGGGGTTAGTATTTGGCCCTGGCTCTTTATAATCCATGATTTCCATCATCTCCCTTGCTCTCTCTGCAAATTCCTGCTTCCCATACATTTATAAAAAAAGAAAAAGAAAACCCAATTTTAGCTCCTAAGATTGAAAATAAAAGACGAGATAAAATCCAAGGAAATAGAGAAAAATCAACCTCCAATTGAACACTGTAATCTTGAAACTCAACATTATTCTCCATCCATTTCCTACCCAATCCTAACCATTGAGAAACAAAACAAAGTGTGTATATATATATATAAGAAGAGTAAGAAAACAAAGAAGCAGCAGCAAACATGAAATAAAAACAAAGTAATACCTTGAGAGAAGGAGAGGATGAAAAGCATTGAAAGAAGTAGTAGTTTGAGAAACCAAGAACCACCCATTATTTCTTTAACGGTCCTGAGGAATGGCTACTTCCCAGATTTTATAAAGGCATTGTTGAATGACTGCTTCTACGAAGCTGCTAAGCTTCTTCAGTGTTCAGGCCAGGCTTTTCAGCTTCTTCAGATCCAATGAAATTAAGGACTTCAAAGAGCTTACACTTATCTCCACATAGATTATAGACCGAGCGCGTTTTAATAAAGTCTAGAATTTAATGTTATCTTTTTTATAAATACTTATTGATTTTAATAAAGTGACCTTTTATTAGGAGAGTACATCAAATTCGACATTAGATATTCAATATGTTTCTCCAGAAAAAATACTTTTACAAATGGTTCCTGACTTTGCTTAACATTCAACTGTATTATAATTATTAAAGATGGGATAAAAATCTTACATTATTACCTAAATCAATTATTTTAAATATATCATTTGAAAATAAAAAATTTATGTTCTGGCGGAATTTAAATTCTTATTATTCTCGGTCAACCTACAATTAACCTAAATTTAACTATTTAAATACATAATATAATAAAAAAATCACAAGTAAATCGTTACAAATTATAAATCCAAATTTAACTTTCAAGAGATTGAATTTAAACCTTGTAAATATATATATTAAAATAACTCAAAATTAATTTTTAATAAATGAATCAGACTGGTTGAGAAATTTTTAAATCAATTTGAGAATCGACATCTAGACCAATCAATTTAAATATATTATTTTAAAATATAATTAATTAATTAATTAAAATTTTTAAGATGCATTACATAGAAAAATTATTTAAATGTTTTCTATAATTTATTTTTTTAAATCAAAATAAATAAATAACAATTTTTATTTTTATTTTTATTTTTATTTTTTCCTTCCTTTTCTTTTTCTCTCTTTCCCCAGCCTTCCAGCAAACCCTTCCATACAATAAAAAAATAAAAAAAGACAGGTGTTGGCAACTGAGCTAAGCACATCTACAGTGCTTTGCTACAGTACCCATGTTCGTTATTTTTATATATAGTTATAGATTGTAACTTGCTAAAGACCGCCTATTGGGGACTCCAAATAAGAGAGAAAAGTGAAAATTAATGATATATTATCAAAATTTTCAGATAAATTATCTTCTTCTTCTTCTTCTTTTTTTTTTTTTTTTTTGCCTATTATATATTTAAATTTCCCATTTATACGAGAGTCAATGTCCTTGCCTGGCCCCTCTAAAACTTAATTAAGCTTGATGTGTTCTATCTGTATTCAGCTTCAACCAACTTTATTCAAATAAATTTCAGTTGACTTATTGTTGCTCATAAATTACTGAATTACATCCTTTAATTAAAATATATAAACAAAGTGAATAACTATTTTAAATGAATTAAAAATGGTTGGTTATAGTTGAATAAGTTAAAATTTAAAAAAACAGACAGTTATGTCTAAGTTCATAAGTTAAATCAAAACTGTTATTAATGAAGAAATTAATATTAAGGCAGTTGGTGTAGTTTTGATAAATTAAATCAAAACCCTTCTTTAAAATATTATAACCTTAGGGTTGACTTTTTAATCCCAAAACCTATGATTGATTTAGCTGTACTTTTAAAAAAAAAAAAACAATTTAGAAATTGTTAATTGTATCAATCCAATCCGAATTATTATTTAATAATAAGCCATTGATAATGGGGATGCTCATCTAAGCCCCTCCTACCTTATGCTTAAAAAGAGTAAATATATATGTAGGGTTTATTTACATGATCCAAGGCTTTTGTGGCTATGAATTATGCCCAGTCATAGGTCATTTTACTCTCTTTTTCAAAGTATGTACTAAATTGATTTTATATTAAATAGATAACTCAAACGGAACCGATAAAATCCAAAAGCGGCGGCCCTGGCCCTTTAAATTGGAAATTTTTGTTTGTGGTCCCTTTAAAAGCTATAATTTTATGCATTAATATATGGTAAATTTGCATTTTAATCTCTTGAAATTATGAAAATTTGGTTTTACTCTCATAAAAATTTTATAATTCAATGGAGATGGTAGATGGTTGGCCTTTCTCACAAAGAGGGAAATGAACCCCAACATTGTTTGGTTAAGATTCCCATGTGACTATGTGAGGTCCAAATCCTCAAATACTAGATATGAGAAATCAAAAACCCAAAATATCTATTGGCAGATATAGGAAGTGGACATAATCCAGCAATTGCATTATCTAACAAAAGTTTCCATCTGATATGTGACCCAAAATGAAATATTCAGATAATCTTGAATTAATTCACTTCATTCATACTGCTGCTTTTAATCAAGGCAATGATGTTTAATGAGTTTTAGGCTAAATTTCAAAAATCTATAAGCAAGACCATGATCTCTTTTGCACTAAAATATATATATACATAAAAAAAAAAATAGAGTTCGAGCTTTAATTTAATTAGTTCATATTCTAAAAGTTAAAATTTTATAAATTTGGATTCGAATCTTGATTTTTGGACTACAATTTTCTTTGCTAAAAGGGAAAAAAAAGAAAAGTAAACAAAGAAGTTGAGTTTAGCTCAATTGATTGATACTATTAGCTTTTAAGACCTGGAATGCAACAAGTCTTAATTTGCAATCCAGACCCAAAAAAAGGAATAGCAAAACAGGGATGGGGAAAAGAACTGCAAGATTTACTTGATAAGCAAAAGGCAAAGAGACAGAAAGAACAGAGAAGGCCAAGAGTATTAATAGCATCACATGTTTTGGGTCCCATAACCAGTTCATGGCTCAAATAGAACCCAAATTTTTCAGGGGAAAAAAAACAAATCAAAATATCTCCATGTCTGTTTTTTTAATGGTCTAAGCTCTAATCTCCTAACACATTATACATGATATTTTGTTGTAGTAGACATAAATCAATGGTTAACACAAACACAAAAAGAATATATCATCATATATAGAATCTATACTAAACACAAATATGACAGGGAAAACACACACAGTTGCTAAATATTACTGAATTCTTTAAAAGGGAAAAAAATAAAGGATTAGAGGAAACAAAAAGAAAGAAGAAAAAAAGGAAAGGAAACTTTAAGATAAACTTTCTACCTTTTGGTGCTAGTTGTTTGGATTCTATAGTTATGGAAAGGGAAAGGTACATGGCTTTTTGCGATAAGGATTCAAGTTGAACCGTAAAAGAAGGGCCTACATGGACTTTTCTCTGTCTTCCAAGTTGCATCCTGTTTCTATTCTACCTATGTTATGGAAAGGGAAAGCCACTTTGATCCAATTGTGTGTAGAAGAAATAGAGCATAGTTGCAATTACAATGGATTCTATATATCAGTTCATGGGAGATCTTTAGAAAATAAATGTAAGGTAGATTCAGCCAACATTATCAAAAAAAAAAAAAAAAAAGACATTAAGATTAAGAGAATAAGAAGATTAACTTGAGTTCCCAAATTTATTTAACTACAAGTGGGATTTATGGTACAGAGACTTACTTGGTCCTACCTCTCACCATTTCATATATATATTTATGTACAGAACTCGCAAACCCTGCTCATACCATCAATGGAAAGAAAAAGGAATCCCAAAAACAAAATTAAACCCCAAAAAAACAAAAGAAAGAAAAATCAGTTTCTACTTAAGCTAGCTAGACACTCTGCCTTCAAACCATATGATAGGACTCTTCTTCTGTTCTCCTCAGTTAGCATACTTTGAGAATTGGTTATATAGAGGGGATGGTGAGTGAATATGACCAAGCGGCTAACAGAGTAGGTTTGGATTTGTATAATAATTAACACCACCAAGCTGTATGCAGCACCATAAGCAAGTAAATGTCATAAAGTTACACGATTATGAGCTCTCACGGAAGTTTATTGATCTCGACAATGCTGCTGGATTTGCTTGCAAGACTGGAGAGGTTTCAGGAACCTCAGTCCTTTCATCACCCTTAGATTGAAATGCTTTGAACAGTCCTCCACCACCTATTGAATCGGATTTATCATTCTTAATGCCGAGTGTTGCCCATATAGAACTCTTTGCTGCTTCTCCCGGATCATCGATCCTCAATGTTTTTGGAATCCAAAGGCTTCTCTCTGCATTATTTTCCTTCACTTGCTCCTCTTCTCCAGAGTTGCTTGGTTTGCTCGTGTTCTCATCTCTTGAATGTTTTCCTAAGGTGGGGGAATCAGGACCGGAACTTGAGGCTGATTGCTTTGAAGGGGAAGGCTGAGGATGCCAAGGGCTGTTCCAAGTGCCTGGTACAGTACAGCCCCAGTAAGCAGCTGCAGGATAGAATGGCATCGGATAGCAACCTGGAGGGCAGAAAGCAGGTGGAGGTGGAGGTACAGGAGAGCTCCATTGAGCTGAATTCCACGGGTAAGGCCAAAGAGCCCCGGGATAGCATTGCATCTGAGGTGGAAAACCCTGACAATTCTGCATCATCTGATCTTGCAACCCAGATTTACCTGCCTCATCCTTTAAAGTTGGGACAGATGATCCATTTGAACACTCAACCCCATTTTCTCCATCCTTATAAGAGACAGGAATTTTTAACTCTTCAGGCCTATGAAACCCATTCCGTGTGGTATTATGCATTGTTTTATCTGCAAGGTTCAAAGCAGAAGCCATTGATTCACAGAGGGGTGCGTCTGAGCCAAAGGTCAGAACAGTACCATTAGCTTTTAGTGCCGGATGGTGGACTCCATTAGGAATGTCAATACGAGCATTCTGCAAAGCTTCAGAGACAGTTACTTGACGGTAGTGAGAAGCTGAATTCTTGTTCTTGCGACGTCCAGCACCCACAGGAACATTTCTCATGGTCCCACCAGCTGTCCAGTATCTCTGGCAGTTCTTGCAAAAGTGTCGAGGTTGATTGACATTGTAATTGTTGTAGTAACAAAACTTGGTATCCATGCTGTTGCAGCGGGGGCATGGAAGAATTTTAGTAGGTTTCTTCAAGGTTTTTTCTTGCGGATTACTGGTCTCGCTTTGATCCTCTTCTGTTTTTGAAGTTTTTAAAGCAGTGCTCTCCTTCTCGGCAGAAGGCGTTTTAGAGTTGTCACTTGCTCCAGAGTTTGCCTCCAAATTTGTGGACTCTCCAGAAGTAACTGGAGGAGCACCATCATCCTGTTTAGATCCCTCCTCCTCCTTTCTATCTGCAACTTCATGTTCAACATCCGTTGTTTTGGCTCCCACAGTGTCCTGAATAATTCGTATGAAGAAAAATAAACATGATCATATTATACATAACAAGAAGGAACAAATCATATCCAAACTAACTGCATTTTGTTGTCATTTTCTTGCGCTTGCTATGTGGAGAATCAGTTTCACAGCAATAGCAACCACCATTCTAACAACTATCATAGAAATTACATAAGAGAAGTCGCTTAAGAACTTCAGGCTAAGAATCAGTCAAAGCGGGTTGTAACTTTCTACAGGAATGAGGAGTAGAAGTCTGATTCCAGAAAGATTAACTATGTAACCGGCACAAACAATATACAAACACGGAAAGCTTAGTAGGGCTAAGAATCAATTAGAACTGGTTGTAACTTTCTACAGGGATGGGGACTAGAAGTCTGATTCCAGAAAGACTGAGCTTTTGCTGGATCAGAACATAAAACCCTAATCATAGCTGATGATCCTCAGTGAAAAGAGATCCAGATAACATCTCTCACAATTCCCAAGCTAAACTTGATGAAATAATTGGAAGTATGACATATAATTCATGTCAAGGTAAACTATCAATTCCAAAGAAGCTAGCCAGAAATTTTTCCCAGAAAAATGAAACCATGAATCAGATTCCAAAACCATTTTCCAAAATGATGCAGTAAAAGAAAAACTCTATTAAATGCCAAAAACATGAAAAAGAAGAACTCTAACTTAGCACTCAGGAAGCAAGCTACTCTTATGAACACAGCCAACCAAACTTAATCTAAAAGCAATTAACCAAGATTTTATGATGAACAATTGGATTATGTTTAAGAAAATACATCTACAAGACCAATTTTAACTTCCAAAAACCTCATGTTTACTTAAACCAAGATCCAAAATTTGACCAATCTCCTAATAATCACACATCATTAACATTCAAAAGCCAACCATTTTTATAGCAAAAACTAAGAATCAAAGACCAACCCATTTTTCATTTCCATATTCTAAACTATGGGTATTCCTCAAATTTCCCAAAAAGAAAATAAAATAAAATTTTCCTTACCTTTTCAGCTTCTCTCTCTTCCCCTTTGTTTTCCTCTGGTGAAGAATTTGTAGAACAAGAATGATCGGTATTATCATTGTTGGTGTTATCATCACCACAAGTAGCACAAAAGTCCGCTGTTGCTACTTTAGGAGATTTCTCAGGCAAAGGGATCATTTTCCCAAACAATTTGATCGCCGGATCTTTTGGTTCCGACATTTTCTGTTTTCTCCCCTGTGTTTTTCTCTCTCTGTGTCTTTTTTTTTTTTCCTTTTTTTTCCTCTATAAAATCCTTAGCCAACACAAAACTAAAAACTGAAACTTTCTAGAGAGAGAAAGTTTTGTAGCTAAAGCTGACTACTATGATACAAACTTTTTATTGTCATCAAAAAAATTTAAGAGGAAAAAACTCAACTTTATAATGCTTTTCTCTCTTTCTTTCTTGAAAATAGTTTTTACTCTCTCTCTCTCTCTTTCTTAGTTTCTGGTGGGTGGGTTTGCAAGAATAAAAATAGCAAGCGAAATTGCGAAATAAGGACTAGCACTAAAAATATTAGCTGCTTGCGTGAAAACAAATAAAATATACATAAAAAATTAATTAAAACATGAATTAATATAACAAACAAAAATATTATGAATATATAAATATAGCAAAATTAATATAATAGAAGCTTTATAATTTAGATACAACCATAAACAAAAATATACTAATATAAATACATCTCAAATATATGAATTATATTATGTAAAACTTGCTAATTGCTAGATAATATTTGCATTAAGAGAGGGGTTTGATTTAATGAATATAAAATTATTATCACAATGTAAAATTAAGGGTCGAATGTTAGGTATATTTGATTGGAATGTGTTATTGATGAAAATAAAATTATTAAGAAATACGTTTTATTAAATTGTCTTTGTTATAGAATTTCTTTTAATAAATTCAGTTCCTTAAATAATTTTTAGTCTTTGTTTTCATAAAATTATGATAATTATTACTTTTATTACAATTTATATATTAATAAGTAAACATATGTTGTTGAAATAGTTTTTAAATAATAATAATAATAATAATAATAATTCATGAGGACTGATTATATTATTAACTATAATTTATAAATCATAATTATAGATATAATACTAAAAAATAAATATTTAGAATAAACATAATAATTTTAATTTTGAAATATGACATGTATTGTTTTCCTGTTAAGAAAAAAAAAGAATTTTTTTGTTCATTTTGACATTACTTTTAGAATTTAATGTTTCAATATATAAACTTTAACAAAACCTAATTATTAAAATTCACAAAAATACAAACTTGGCATCATAAAAGGAGATGTTTATTTGTTATAAAATTAAAAATAAATAAATAAAAAGTATTCGAAATAAGAATTTTCTCTTGTGTTGTTTTTTATTTTTTCTAATCAAAACAAGAGTATGTTTTTAAAATAATTTTTGTAAGAATATTTTGTCGCTGTTAGTGAAAGCATAAAATAAATTTGTCATTACCCTATCTTGTAATTTTAATATTTGGTTGTAAGGGGCAAAAAGGGTATAATCGATGATGGTCTCGTGGAGTCTACGTTTTTGATTTGTTTAAACAAGTTGATATGCCACGTCAGCATGCAGGGAAATTTTCATCCACAAGTTCCTTTGTGGCCTTAAAAGATCTTTCTCTTTCTTTTCTTTTTCTTTTATATAACTTCCTTTTCCTTTCACTTATTTTATTTTGCATTATCCTAGTCATCATTTTTTTTCTTTTTCTTAATTTCATTTAATAAAAATTACATTTTTTTAATAAATATCAAATCACCCCTTTCACCTGATTAAGACAATTAAATATTAATGCAAATTATTGATTGGTTGGAAATTCGACTTTATTTTTATCATGGGCATCTATCACTCAACTCTAATGTGAAATAATAAAAATTTATGTTATTTCCTCCCAAATATACTCAATTAGAATTGTAGTTTTAATGATTAATATATACTAAAAAACAATATTAACATTAATATTATTGGAGTATTAATATTCAAATGTCTTACAATTTAATAGTAATAAGTTTTTTTTTCTTCTTTATCTTAAATATTCTTTGTACTTTTTTTTTTCCCTCCTTTTTACCTCAAACTAGTTTCCATTCAATTCCATGCCAAACTTTTTGGTATTGCCAACTATAATTCTTTTTTTTTTTCTTTGGGTTATTTTGTGGTTGATATTATAAGTTGGCCCATTACTCCACTTCCTAGTCTTTTCATATCTATTTTCTATGGTTCATAAGGTTATTGCTTCTTATATCTCTTTACTCATACATGTGAGATAAACCAAGTTCTTAAACTACCAACTTAAATATTTCATTTATTTCCCTTATTAATATGTATTTTTCTATAATAAAAAAATCCCGACCTTAATATTTGTCTTGGGTGTGTTAAATGTGGATGAGGTTCTACAAGAATCAAGCATCATATCAAAATATTAAAAGAGAAATGAAAAAAAAAAAATCTTACTTTTCTTCATATATACCCATCATGCTCGACTCCTTTTTTTTCTTTTTCTTTTTTTTTTAAGAATTTAAAAATAAATAGAAAATATTCACAAGTCAACCACCATGGTTAAAAAAAATACAATTGCGTGAAAAGCTTCCTCGTAATTTTCAAAATGAAAAAAATATTTAGGAAAAAGAAAAGCGCATTATCCGATTTTTTGACGAGTTTTTCATAATTTCGTCCGACTTTAAAATCCACGGAAAGTATTAAACCCTTAGAAATATTTTTTAAAAAATCCATGTCACCGTCCGATTTTTAAAGCTCCGCATGTGATGGGTCCCGCCAACGAATTGTGAGGCTCACAAATTTTTGCCACATCAGCATCATATTCTCATGTGGACCCCAACTCCAAAAAAAAGAGTAAAGTGAAAAAAAGGCCATGCCAACGGATTCAGAAAAAAAAAATTTAACTAATAAATAATAATAAAAATCTTTTTCTCCCTTTAACTTTCTCACACGTGTGAAGAAATTTTCCGTAAAAAAGAGCAAATAAAGAATCTTTTTCTTCTCGTGGCTGAGAATTTTCCTTGTTGAGTGGAGGTTTGCTTTGGTGTTGACACGTGTAATCTACCAAAAAGGTTAGAGCATATATTTTATACGGCCTTTACTCGTGTGAGATTTTGATGTGGTGAACCAAATTAGGATTATTAAGAAATAAATTAAATAAAGAGCTTGCAATGTCACCAATAATGACTTTTATATATGTTTCCTTGTCTCCACCAATTTTTCAACAAGTTGTCCACTTTTGCCCAACCTCCTATATCATAAAATATATTCACATTTAGAAAGCATTTCAATTTCGGGTTATTATTCCTTCAACTATCCCTTTATTTTTTAATTATTCTAAATCAAAGCCTAAAGCATTACTATCATATTAATTAAGTCTTTTTGTTAATTTAATTATTAGTTTAAGCCTAAATCTTTGTTAAAATACCTTAGTTAAATTATAAATTCGTGTGCACTATCTATTTTTTAATATGATAGATCTTAATTATCTACATGATAGCATATATATGTATTTACAATTTGATTTACGTGTTTTAAATATGTTCTATGCTATATTGATACAATATTTATATATTGAAACTCAATTAAAATGTTTTGAAGTTTATGGCCCAATATAGAATTTAAATAATAATTTAAGGGTGTTGGAATAAAAAAGGAAAAAGAGAAAATTTCAATTGATCATCAAAGTGCTGTAAGATCCACCGTTGAAAACTTGAAAGAATAGAAGTGAAACTAATATGGATAGGCAAACAAAAACGTACTTGATGGTTTTGAGGAATTATAAATCGCTCCTTAGAGAATTATTTATTTCTATGGATTTTGACAGTAATACTCATATGATGAATGTTTTAATAATGATTTTTTATTTTTTTAATAATTCATTGAATTAATAAATAAAATGCAATCTTAATGGGTACGGATTATACAGGGGCAAAATTAAGGCCCCTTAAAATGAAGTTTTTTTCATTTAGACCATTAAAATTTTTAAATTAATAAAGGTAAAATTATAGTTTAGCTCCCTTAAAATATAAAAATTTGATATCCTTTAAAAACTATGAAGAAATAGATTATGAAAATGATAAAATTATATTTTTGTTATCGTAAAAATTATAATTTAATTTCAATGCCCTAAAAGAATTTCTAATTTCATCCCTGAGATTATAGATAATTCAAAAACTCACCCTGCGTTGAAAAGACATCTCCATGAATAATCATCTCATAATAACAAAAGTCACAAAAATATGCCATTGGATCAAGTCTAGCAATTAGCACCTTTTGGCCCAGCACTTACTCGGTTGAAATTAAACTTGTAAATTAATTAAAGTTTACTACCATTCTTCACAAAATTGCAATTTTCAAAATAGTTAAATATTATGTACAAGTTGTAGTTTTAATTTTTATGGTCGGGTTTTTTTAAGTTTAGAATTTCAATCATAATCGAAAATAATCATGACAACAAATGGAAAATATACGAGAGAAAATTAAAACAAATTTGATTTTTTTTTTAGAGAAATAGGGTCTAAGAATGATGAATTTAAAAAATATGGATTGAAGCATAATACAATATTTTATAATAAAATTTAATTAAACATATTTAATTTTTATTGTTTAAGTCAAATTTGAAATTTTAAAATTTAAAAAGCATATGAAATAATTTATTTTATTTTTGGTTTAAATACACAGACTAAAGTCATTTGATTTTGTTTATATCATATTATTGTTTAACACACCTGATTTTATGTATTTTTTATTATACAATATTTTTTTCTAATTTTAAAAATATATATTGTGATAATTAAATGAAGATTAGTTTAATTTATACCAAATATCTATTTTTTTGAATTAATATCAGCAGCCTTTATTGAAACAAAAACCCACCACAAAAACATAAACGGGCCCTCCAGTATTAAAACCGTCGGGCTTTGAGGTTTAACCCAAAACAAAAATTGAATTGAAAATAAACAAATAGAAACTTTCTAGATTCCTAAAATGACTCAAAGCTGTAAACAATAAAACAGGATAATAAATGTTATGGAAAAAAGGAAACTAGGGTAATTATTGCTGCCGATTCACATACAGTTGGATGGCATTCAATCTTATCTCCTCATTCTCGGTATTACCAACTGCATCCACGATAGCCTTTCACATTTCAGATCTGCTATCTTTCCATCTTCTTCCTTCGCTAATCTCCTCTCAATCTGGTCTCTGGCGCCACCTACCCTCCGGACTGGCTTGGTGAGGATGGCTTTCTACTCTTTTCAGGTACGGTACTGATTCTCTTTTCATCGCTGTTTCTGCTACTTCGTGAGCCACTACATTTTCATTTCTGTGAATAAACTGAAATCTGATATCTTGAAAGTTCTTTGCTTCTTTTTGAATGTCACAGATAATGGCACTGATAACAGACTTATCTTTTTCTCTTGTTTTGCATTTCTGTACCACCGCTCGCGAATCCCCTTTAATTGTAACTGAGTTGAATCCCATGGAAATCCCTAATCTGACCGCATGAAGCCCCGCATACGCTTCTGCTGCAAAAGAGGTAGGGACATTTAAGTTCAATATTGTCTTTGTGTTTATTATCTCGCCCGAACCATCAAGAACTACCAGACCAGCCATCGATTTTGCTTCTCTACTCCTAAAAGCTGCATCAAAATAAATTGATGTCCTTAAGAGTGGATCTTGCGATTTTGTACCCCGACATTTGTTTAAGGTACACTTTTTCTCTTCAATACCCTCAACCTCTGCCAAATAACTACGAACTTTTGATGCTAGATCTCTAACTGATTCTGATTTTCCTTCATGTACGAACCTATTCCTCGACCCCCACATTAGCCAGATTGTGCAGCAAACCAGTCGACTTTGTTTGTGGTTGCTGTTCAGGAGTACCCAGGTAAGCCAATCTCTAAAATTCCTAAACGTCTGGTCTCTGATCCAAGAAATATCTAACAACTGCCATATCTCTCTTGTCACAGGGCAAAGGCGAAACACATGATCAATATCTTCTTCTCCATTTCTACATCTGGGACAAACGCGCTATCTGTAATTCTTTTTGATCTGAGATTAGCTAGAGTAGGCAAATAGTTCCATAAAGCTCTCCAGATTGTAATTAAAATCTTTGATGGGAGCTGGATATTCCAGAGCTTTTTGTAAAATTTCTTTAGATCGGCCTGTATTAATAATTCACTAGGATCCAGATTGTCTCCCTGTAATAGTTTGTAAGCACTTTTAACCGAGAATTCACCAGAAAGCTCCTCCTTCCAAATCTGAAAGTTCTCTCCTGGATTTGTCGCCAACGGGATCTGTAGGATCTTCTGGGCAATATCCGCTGAAAAGGTAGAATTCACCAACTCTGTTTTCCACATTTTGTTAGGAGCATCAATTAAATCAGGCACTAACTCAACGTTATTGTTGTTTTTGTCTCTGCCTTCTTCCATCACCTGTCCTGGTATCCACTTGTCCTCCCATACTCGAATTTTAGTCCCCCGCCCCACTCTCCATCCCAATCCACTATGAAGCAGACCCTTAGCCGCCCAAATACTTCTCCAGGTAAGTGAAGGTGAGTTACCTAACTGTGCGCTAAAAAAATCTGCATGTGGATAATACTTTACTTTTAGAACTCTCGCCAGTAATGAATTTGGATAACAAAACAATCTTCACCCCTGTTTAGCAAGCAAAGCAATATTAAATTGGCTCATATTTCGAAAACCAAGACCACCACAATCCTTTAAAGTACATAGCTTTTTCCATGTACACCAATGAATGCCCTTTCTCCCTTGCCCTTTTTGCCACCAAAATTTTGCCATAATATTTTCAAGATCGTCACACAAAGACTTCGGTAACAAAAAGCATGCCATTGAATAAGTAGGAATAGCTTGCAAAATGGATTTAATAAAAACTTCACGACCTCCCTGAGATAAATGTCGAATGCTCCACTGATCTATTCTTTGCTTCATTCGATCTTTCAATACCTGGAATGATTCTTTCTTCCTTCTCCCCACCATGTTTGGTAATCCCAAATAACGCTCTGGATCAGTTGAACATCTGACAGCCAAAATTCTGCCCACCAAGTTTCGATCAGAATCTGAAGTATTCCTGCTGAAAAACACAGTTGATTTTTCAAAATTTAGCCGTTGCCCCTAGCACCTCCTGTAATTTCTCAATATCTCCTTTAAGACTGTAGCTCCCGTTCTGAAGCCTCGCTGAATAAAATACAATCGTCAGCAAATAATAAATGAGAAACTTACGGCCCACTCCTGCTGGCTTTAACCCCTTTTAACTTCCCTTCTTGAATTGCTAGACGCATGAGGCTAGATAGACCCTCCCCACACAAAAGAAACAAAAAAGGGCTGAGCGGATCTCCTTGTCTTAAGCCTCTTTCTGGGTGAAAAACATCTCCTTTGCAACCATTAACAATCACTGAATACCTGACAGATTTTAAACACTTCATAATAGTTGCTACCCATCTGGAAGCAAAACCCATTTTGATCATTACATCTTCAATAAATTTCCACTCAACTCTATCATAGGCTTTGCTCATATCCAGCTTCACAGCCATAAATTCTTTCCTACTTGTTCTTTTCTGTTTCAATGTATGAAGAAGTTCATAGGCGAGCACTACATTATCTGAAATCAACCTTCCAGGAACAAACGCACTCTGAGCCATATCAATACACTTGCCAGTAACCCCTCTTAGCCTATTTGCGATAGCTTTCGCCATGATTTTGTATAAGACATTACAAAGACTAATAGGCCGGAATTGTTTCATATTAATAGGATTTGCAAATTTTGGAATAAGAACAATGTTTGTATCGTTTACTTGTTTAAAATATTTCCCTTCATTCAGACTCTGTAAACAAAATTTGCTAACTTCTTCTCGCACAACATGCCAACATTTTTGGTAGAATATCATCGGCAAACCATCTTCCCCCGGTGCTTTAATAGGCCCCATTTCAATGTGGCTGATCGAATCTCTTCTTTCGTGAACGACTTTAAGAGTTGATGATTATCTTCCTCTGTTATGCAATTTGCAATTCCTGACAACACCTGCTCACTTCTTCCCCTTTCTTCAGATTGAAACAGCGTTTGAAAATACACTCTCGCAATATCCGCGATGTCCTCACTAGTTTCTGTTTCCCTTCTACTCTCATTTTGCATTTTGTGAATCCTGTTTCTTCTTCTACGCTGTGTGGCTTGACAATGGAAAAAAGCAGTATTTCGGTCACCATATTTTAGCCAATTAATTTGTGCTCTTTGTTCTCAATACCTTTCATCCTTATCAATTTCCAGATTCAATTTAACTTTGGTATCGATCAACTCACCCAAATTGTTATCATCTCTCTCTGCATCTAGAAGATCTGCCAATCTATTAGTTAAAAAAACTTTTTCCTTCTTTCGAACATCTTGTATTTGTTTAGCCCATTTTCTCAGACCACTTTTTAACGCTTCTAATTTCAGCAACAAATGGCCTGAAGTTGAGTCCCAAAGAGTCTTAACTTCCTCTTCAAATGACTCTTCCATCGTCCACCAAGCTTCAAATCTGAAATCCATCTCCCCTGTTTTAAAATTTGCTCGTTCCGTGTTCACTAAAATTGGGCAATGGTCAGAAAAAGAATGACTTAGGTGTTGAATAGACACTTCAGGAAATCGTGCCGCCCAATCTTGATTCGCAACTCCTCTGTCAAGTCTCTCTCGAATGTTTGTCTCCGATAAATTTCCTCTTTCTCATGTGAACCATCTGCCCGAAAATCCCATATCCATTAGACCACATTCTGCAATTACCCTCCGAAATGCCTCCATTCTTCTCTCATCTCTAGGAATCCCTCCTTTTTTCTCAAACTCATACATGATCTCATTGAAATCTCCACAAACGAACCATGGGATCCTCTCATCTCTATATAAATTCTTCAAATCAGCCCACGAATTAATCCTATCATTTTCATACGGAGAACCATAAAAACCAGTAAACCTCCATTTTCCCCTTGAATCATTCTCATCAATCTCCACATCAATGTATCTTCTTGAAAACTGTCTCAGTTTCACACTCACCTCCTGCTTCCATGCCAAGCACAATCCACCTCTTGTACCCTCTGGATCAACCTCAATCCCATTTACATATCCACAACTGAATCGAATACGTTCCATTTTATTCTTTCCAACTTTTGTCTCCATAAAGAAGACCACTTGGGGATTGTTTACCTTCAGCGTATGCCGAAGTCTATTAACTGCTCGTGGACCCCCCAATCCACGAACATTCCAACTTAGCAGTTTCATTGCGACCGGTCAGCTTGCCTCTTGGTAGCCGCTGATATAAAAAGAGTACCTTCCGAAAACCTTCTATTTCTCCCTGTCAGATTATTCTCCTTCTCTAAAACTGTCTTCCCCTCCATCTCCCCTCTAGCTCGCTTTTTACCTTCCTCACTCATTAAAACTTCATCTTCCAGATCATGCTCCATGGCAGCAAAATTTGCATTTAAATTTGGAGTCACCCCTGTTTCAGTCCCCAATATCTTCCACCCATTCAAGTTAAATCCCAAAACTGGATCGATTGACATTCCATAACTCCCTAATTTACTCTCCTTAGTCCCATCTCTACTACAATTCGTTAGAGGTCCTTCAGCATCATTTGTCCACTTCTCATCCTCCTCTTCTCTCAACCATACACTATTTGGTACTACCACTCTTCTTGATTGAGCCCGTAAAGATAATCCCATCCCATCTCTTTAACTTCCACCCCTAACATCATTTTGGCTTCACAAAAAAAATCATTATGACCCAACCGGCCATAGAAGAAACAAAACAGAGACAGCCTTTCATAACGAAACTTGACATATGTGCTATTTTCGCAAAACGAGATTAGTTTTCTCCTCTTCAATGGACGTCTCACATCAATCCTAACTCTTACCCGCATATAGTTTCTATTTTCCTTGCCCAGATTTTTCCCATCATATTCCACAAACTCTCCTACGAAATTTCCCAATTGAATTGCCAGATTTTCTGAAAATAAGCCAATGGGAATTTCGTGAATTTGAACCCAAAAAGGTGCCATGAACAAAGGGCTATTTAGCGGGTCTTCCCCCCATTGCAACTTATGTAAAATTAACAGATGGTTATTGAACGTCCACAGGGAACCTTTCATCACCATGTCTAAATCCATAATGTGATAGAATTGAAACAGATACCTTTTCTCACCCAGATCCCGAATATTCACCCCTTTAACAGGATGCCACAGATTTGCCATTGTATTTTTCATAGCAGGAAAATGAATATCACTGGCAGTTAGAAAACACCCCACTAACCTGAAGACTTCCTCTCTCCTTTCGTCATTCTGCTCGACTTGAATCTGTAAAATTTCATCCTCTTCAGCAATAGATAATCTTGCTAACTCCTCTTCCATTGCTTGCAGGTGAATCACACAGAAGAAATCAAGAACCAATGAAGCCTTTACTCACTTTCCGCCGCAAAATTAAAAAAAGAACAAAAACAAGAAAACCTAGAAAAAGTCGCGTGCTAAGAAGCAGACTAGAACCGTGCCAGAAGGCAAACCTTTTCAACACAAAATTCTTGATTTTTATACCAAATATCTATTAGTTTTGAAAAAATTGAGCATAAAATAACGTTTTAAAATGATAAAAATTAATAAATTGAATTATTAAAATAATATACAGATTTGAAATTATATAAGAAAATAAATGCAATGATATTTACACTAAATTAATAATGATTATAAAATAATCCTTAAAATTTAAACTTTTTCTCAAAACAAACCCACATAATGTTTTGCACTTACTCCAAACAAATAATGGATAAATAAAAAATTATTTTAGGATTCCTTACTATGCATATTATAAACAACTTACAATATTTCTAAAAAAATGATATCACGGTATTATATTACCTAACATCAATTAAAATAATATTCTATCTATCTCTAGTGTCATTATTGTTTGAATATTTTTCGATATTGTTTCTTCGAAAAATCATGGTTTCAATGCTCCATTCTTCTTTTATATAATTCTAACTTATTGTTGCTCGCAATCTCTATTTTTTTACTGATAATTTTTTTTTAAATGTTACTTGATTGAATATACTTAATTACCGAATACTATATAAAAAGCTAAAGTTAAATTTTAATTTGTATACAACTCTATACTAATTAAGTTATAATTAAGATGCTTAGAGTTTTATTCAATTAATAATTCTATTTTACGTAAATAAAATTAGTGTAACTTTTTTAAAATAAATAAGTCATTCTTATAATAATGTTAAAATTATCACAATTATTTTAATTTTTAATTAATTTATAATTATAATTATAATTATAATTATAATTATCACAAATTTTCTTTAGAGTTCTATTGAGTAATAATCCTATTTTAAAATTAGTAAAATTTTGTTTATATTAAACTTTTTAAATAATAATTGTAAATTATATTATTTTTAAATGTGTAATCATCACAATTTTTATTAAATTATATTAATTTTAAATGTATCACTACAAAACTTCTATTTTACGTCAACTTTTTTAACTAATAATTATAAATTAAATATTATATTTAATTTTAAATGCGATTTAGTAATATGATGGAAAATAAAATATATTTTCACCTATTTAAATGCTTTTCTAAATTCATGCTTTTTTTTTTTTGAGTAAAATCAGATTGGGCTTTTATTTAATAGAAACAAAGACAAAACCAAAGTATGGTCCAAACTGACTAGCCCAAACAGGCTAATCCAAAGAAGAAAACAATCATGAAATATCCAGATTATTCTAAAACCAAAAGATTACATAATAAAAAATAAAATAAAAAATAAAAAAACACGAAATGCAAGCTGTAAAAAGGAAACCAACCGCCCTTAATGCCTAATCACGTCCTATCACCTCTCTCGACCTTTCCGTCTGCCGTTCCATCTTTTAAAGGAGGTGTTCATTTCCAAGAAATCTCTGATGACCCTTCGCATCTTGTTGTTTGACCGATGATAGCCCTTTACTCCTACGAATCGTCTCTTCTTCTCAATCCGGCTCGCGCTCACTTTCTCTTCTGGCTTGGGCATTTGCAAAAGCTGGGACTTTGTTCAACAGGTAAAACTCTTCTCTGCATTTTAACGTCTCCACTGCTAATATATGCGCTAAGTTGTTGGCTGATCTTGGAGTAAATTCGTGCTTCAAGCTCCTATATTTGGATTTCAAGTGATGAACATCAAATATATATGGGCTTAATTTCGACTTATCCTGGACTTGATTCTGACATTTCTTTATGACTGTTAACGAGTCCCCTTTAATGATGCTTCCTTCCTTGGCCATGTCAAGAGCAATCTGGGTCGCGCGTCGACATGCAAGGGCCTCCGCCTCAAACGCAGTTTGGACCCCTCTGTGGATAACGCCACTGGAAATGATGACACCCCCCTGCTATCACGCACAACCACCCCAGATGCGGAGATCTTATTTTCCATATCAAAAGCCCCATCGAAGTTCAGTTTGAAGCAATTGTCAGGTGGGCTTTGCCATTTACTAGTTTCTTTTGAACACTGTGAAGTATTTATTCTGATTCCCTCCAGCTCTTGTGAATAACTGTTAATGAATCTGACTATCTCTTAACTGGATCTTTTTGATTTATCATAAATGCGCGAGTTCCTATCTCCCCAAATACTCCATAAAGCTAGACAGAAAGATCGTCAGTTCGCCAGAGGTAGAGAGACCATTACCTCGGTAAGCCATTCACTGAACTCATGATTTGTAGATCTTGTTAATTCCATACCTGGTAATAGTCGCCAGATCTCTGCTGAAACAGGGCAAAACTGAAATAAGTGATTCAATGTTTCTTCCTCTCCACAACACCGAGGACACACACTGCTGTTCCCCATTCTCCGAGCATACAAATTTGCCTTAGTAGCAATGTAATTCCATGATATCTTCCATGTAAAAAATTTTATCTTCGTGGGTATATCCACCCGCCATAGTTTCCTGTAGAAATCCCTATAGTTAATATGTACAGCATAAGCTGTAGGATCCCAATTTTGTAATAGTTTATAGGAACTTCGCACGAAAAAAACACCCGACGATTCTCCACTCCAAGCCAGGAAATCATCATGGGGTTCAATGGACAGAGGTATACTGAGAATCAGATCTGCTACATCAGCTGGAAAGGTATTGACAATAAGATCCCTATTCCACTCCCTTATATTACTGCTAATAAGTTTAGCAACTTGATCGTAATGCAAATTATCAACTCTGGATAATAAACTGCCATTGACATAATCTGGAATCCAATTATCGTGAGTAATGGAAATATGTTCACCCGTTCCCACCTTCCACATCAACCCCTTCTCCAATGTTCCCTTAGTAGCCCAAATATTGCGCCATATGTAAGAACTTGAATTCCCCAACCTCGATTGTAAAAAGTTGGTTTCTGGATAGTATTTGGCTTTGAAAACTCTTGCTACCAAAGTAGTTGGAGATGTTAGTAACCTCCATCCCTGTTTTGCTAAGAGGGATATATTAAAATGTGTCATTTGCCAAAAGCCTAATCCCCCATCCTCCTTAGATCGACATAAAAACCTCCACTGACACCAATGTATGCCTCTCTTTCCGTGTCCCTTCTGCCACCAAAAACGTGCAAGAGTACTCTCAATCTTTTCACATAATACTTTAGGAAAAAGAAAGCAAGACATAGCGAAAGTAGGGATTGCTTGAAGAATTGATTTGATAAAAATTTCTTTCCCTCCTAAGGACAAAAGCCTGGAACTCCAATTCTCAATTCGTGCAGCTATTCTGTCAACCATATTCTGAAACGCCTCCTTTTTCCGTCGGGCCCACCATATTCGGTAGACCCAAATACTTCTCAGGACTAGACAAACTTCTAACTCCCAATAATCTCAAAACCGCACCTTTCGAGTCCTCATCAGTATTAGTACTATAATAAATTAAGGACTTACCAAAATTAACACATTGCCCTGAACAGTTTTCATAAGTCTTCAATATATCTTTTAGCACCCTCGCCCCTTTCTCAGTCGCTTCACTAAACATCAAACAATCATCAGCAAATAACAAATGAGAGATTTCTGGACCGCGCCTACTCGCCTTAGCTCCTCTAATCAACCCTTTCTTTTTCGCAATCCGCATCAAAGCCGAAAGCCCCTTACTATAAATTAAAAACAAAAAAGGACTAAGTAGATCACCTTGCCTCAAACCCCTTGTAGGTATAAAAATTCTGCCACGAGTACCGTTGATGGTCACTGCATAAGAAACGCTAGTAACACACCTCATTATTAGTTCAATCCATTTACTAGCGAACCCCATCTTGTGCATTACCGCTTTAAGAAAGGCCCATTCCACCCTGTCATACGCTTTACTCATATCAAGTTTCACCGCCATATACCCCTTCTTCCCTGTACGTTTTTGTTTGAATGTATGTAAAATTTCGTAAGCAAAAAGTATATTATCGGATATCAGCCTACCCGGGACAAAGGCACTTTGAACCTGATCAATACAAGAGTTCATTACTTCCTACATTCTGTTGGCTATTGTTTTGGTAATCAACTTATACACCACAGTACAAAGACTGATTTGTAACACCTTCTAACCCTAAACCGTCGCCGGAACAGGGTTACAAGGCATTACCGAACATATTAGTCAATTTTCCTAATTACTTATAAATAAAAATTATGAGTTGGTATAATTTAGTAATTTAACTCCTATATTGGGCTCTTGAAGCCAAAGCATATATTTAACGTAGAATGAAACTTGTTTAAACATTCTACAAAACTAGCGAAATTATTATTATTTTTTTTATTAAAAATTTCGCCAGCATTTCTGCTTATTTTCACATATAACCCCCTGCAATTAAAACCGTATTCATTCCAAATATAACCAATTCAACCATTTCCAAAATCCAACTATTCAACCAATGCAATTTCATATTTAATCATATTTAGATTCTACTTATAACATTAAATACCAAATATCATTTTCTACAACAAAAGTCATGTAGTAGTTTTAAGTGACCAAAATATCACCTATGTACATGCCATTTTAACACAAAATATAGTACCTACTTCTGTAGTCTTCGAAGATGTGATGAGATGAGAAATCTTCTAGTTGAACTTCTCTTCTAGACTCTTTGTACCTACGCGTTAAAATAAACGCGTTAAGCCAGTGAAGGCTTAGTAAGCACTACAAAAATAATTAATTAAACAATCATAACAGAGTATTTTAAACTCAATCAATTATCGCATATTTACTCACATATAAGTCTTTTCAATTATGCATTGCTTTAAATAAATTTAACTTATCTTCTGTAAAGTATAAAACTTGGCTTAACACATCAGTAATTCACTTTTATTCTCAATTCACAATATTAGCCCAAAGTAGACTTCCTAGAACACACCGGATATACGGAACAAATACAGAGGTGCATTATGATGCACAAGTGAACAGAGAGCACTGACGTGCTAATATCAGAGAGCACCAACGTGCTAATATCAGAGAGCACCAACGTGCTAATATCAGAGAGCGCGCTAAAGTTCCTTAATGGCATGCCACTAATATCCCAGTAGTTCTAAATTTCGTCTACTTGGGCATTAAAGCTGAATATCATATATTTAAATAATTCACATAAATATTTCAAAAAGGATAAATAACAATAATTTAAAATTCTTGTAGTACTTACAACAAAAGATTGAGGTGATATAAGTTCTTCTTCCTTCACTCCTTAATCTTCTCTTTTCCTTTTCCTTCGATTCGGTTCTCTCCTTCCTTTTCTTTTTCTTCAATTCCATATAAACACATAACACTTATATGTTAAAAATAATCAAATAATTTCCTGTACTATTTAATAAAATAAACATGTATTTTATGATAATTTCATGCTTTCTTACTTTGCTCACATTTCAATTTAATCCTTTACTCATAAACTTATTCAAAGCTGTCCTTTTGTGCCATAGTCACAAAATTATTTATTTCAGAGCTACAGAACTCCAAATGAAGAACCGTAAATTTTTCCTGAAACTAGACTCACATATATTCTTGCCATAAAATTTTCAGAATTTTTGATTTAGCCAATTAGTACATTTTATTCTTTAAAGTCACCCCTGTTCTGCTGTCTGGCAGTTCCGACCCTTCTTCACTAAAAATTAATTATCTTTTTATATAAAATTCATATGATGTTATAGTTTATTTATTCTAAAACTAGACTCATTAAGGAATCTAACCATATAAATTATGTTCCAAAATTATTTTTATACAATTTTTTATGATTTTACCAAGTCAGAACAGGGGATCTCGAAATCACTCTGAACCAGTCTTACCAAAATCTAAATATCTCAAAATACAGAATTTCTTTTCTTTCTCTGTTTCTTTCATATGAAAATAGACTTAATAAGCTTTAATTATATATCTTACTCAACTTCTAATTCCTCTTCTACGATTTTTGGTGAATTTTCAAACTTGCTCTACTGCTGCTGTCCCAAAACAGTTTTCTTATAGCTTATTTTGCAATTAAGTCCTTTATCCAATTCTAACTTCAAATTCTTTCAATTAAACCACTAATTCATCATTTTATTCACCATATGCTATATTCAACAACTTTAAAACTTCAAAAACTTCAACTTAAATTCATCAAAACTTTGTTCTAAAACTTATAAAACATCAAAATTAAAAGAAAAGGACTAAATTAACTTACCAAATTAAACTCTAAGCTTTAAACTTTCAATTTACCCTTTTCTTCTTTCTTTTCTCTCCTTTTCTTTCTTTCCCTTGCTCTCTGTTTCGTTTTCTTCTCTGTTTCTTCTCTTTTTTTTTAACCTTATTATATAATATAATATTATATTATATTAACATAAAATAATAATATATCTTATCACATAAAAAAAATCTATTCTTATGCCACCTCATCAATTAAAAATGGCATAATTGCCTTTTTAGTCCTTTTTATTTTCTTTAATCTTTAATTAAACTTTCACACCTATTACAATCTAATCCTTTTTCCCAAATACTTCTAATTAAGTCAAATTCACCTAAATAAAACCCAATTAGACGCACAACTAGCTTCGTAAATATTTTTAGTAAATATTTACGATTCAGTTTTATGAAAACGGAGACCGAAAATATATTTTTCGGTTACTCGACTATCGGGTCACTACAATTCTCCCCCGCTTAATAAATTTCGTCCTCGAAATTTACCTGACGTAAACAACTGCGGGTATTGATGTCTCATTGTTTCCTCTCTTTCCCATGTTGTTTCTTCCGAATTATGATGTCTCCACAACACTTTTACCAACGGAACTCGTTTGTTTCTCAATTCCTTTACCTCTCGAGCAAGTATCTTAATTGGCTCCTCTTCATAAGTTAAATCCGGTTGAATTTCTATTAGTTCAGGAGTAATCACATGAGATGGATCAGACCGGTATCTTCGTAACATTGAGACATGAAAAACATTGTGAATTCTATCCAATTCCAGTGGTAAGGCTATCCGATAAGCAACTGGACCAACCCGTTCTAAGATCTCATACGGCCCAATGAATCTTGGACTGAGCTTGCCTTTCCTCCCAAATCGGAGAATTTTTTTCCATGGCGACACTTTCAAAAATACTTTTTCACCCACATTATATTCAATATCTTTTCTTTTAAGATCAACATAAGATTTTTGACGATCAAATGCTGCCTTCAAACTATTTCGAATGACTTTTACTTTTTCTTCTGTTTCTTGGATCAAATCAACCCCATGTATCTTCTTTTCACTAAGCTCTGTCCAATATAACGGTGTTCTACACTTTCTACCATACAAAGCTTCATACGGAGCCATTTTAATACTAGACTGATAACTGTTATTGTAAGCAAATTCAATTAAAGGCAGATACCTCTCCCAATTACCTTCAAACTCTAGTATACAACATCGGAGCATATCTTCCAATACTTGAATTACACGCTCAGATTGGCCATCTGTCTGAGGATGAAATGCAGTACTGAAATACAACTGAGTACCTAAAGCTTCTTGCAATTTATCCCAGAAACGAGACGTAAATCGGGGATCTCTATCTGATATAATGGAGACAGGCACTCCATGTAGCCTGATAATCTCTGATATATACAGTTCAGCCAGTTTATCTAAAGAATAATCCATACGTACCGGAATAAAGTGCGCTGATTTTGTCAATCGGTCAACAACCACCCAAATAGCATCCTTTTTCTTTGGAGACTACGGTAATCCCGATACAAAATTCTCTCCCACTTCCATTCCGGTATAGTAATTGGCTGAAGTAACCCTGAAGGTACCTGATGCTCAGCTTTAACTTGCTGACATATTAAACATTTTGATACAAACTCAGAGATATCCCGTTTCATTCCTGGCCACCAATACATCTTTTTCAGATCATTATACATTTTATTACTCCCCGGATGTACAGACATAGTACCGTTGTGAGCCTCGTATAAAATCTTCTGTATGAGTTCTGAATTCTGAGGTACACATATCCTACCTTTGAATAACATACAACCATCAACTCCAATCTGAAATTCAGAATTAGTACCTGACTCACACTGTGCCCATTTAATCTGTAGCTTCTCATCACTCTTCTGAGCTTCACATATTTGCTGTAAAAATGTCGGTTTAGCTCTCAATTCAGCCATGATTGAACCATTATCAACCAAAGACAATCGGGCATTCATAGCTCGCAAAACAAATAGAGATTTTCGGCTTAAAGCATCAGCAACAACATTAGCCTTACCTGGATGGTAATCGATAATTAAATCATAATCCTTTATCAATTCAACCCATCTTCTCTGTCTCAAATTCAAATCCTTCTGAGTCAACAATTACTTCAAACTCTTATGGTCAGTGTAGATATAATATTTTTCCCCGTATAAATAATGTCTCCATATTTTTAGCGCAAACACTACTGCAGCCAATTCAAGATCATGCGTCGGGTAGTTCTTTTCGTGTGGCTTTAATTGCCTAGAAGCATATGCTACTACCTTTCCTCCTTGCATTAGCACACAGCCCAAACCATTGTATGAAGCGTCACTGAAAACCACATACTCCTTACCAGATTCTGGTTGAATCAACACAGGAGCTTCTGTTAATGCTGCTTTTAATTTTTCAAAACTTTGTTGACACTTTTCTGTCCATTCAAATTTTACATTTTTCTGCAACAATTTCGTTAATGGAGATGCAATCATAGAAAATCCCTCAACAAATTTTCTATAGTAACCAGCCAATCCGAGAAAACTCTTTACTTCTGTCACATTCTTTGGTGGTTTCCATTCAAGTATAGCTTCTACTTTCTTGGGATCTACCCGAATACCATCTGCCGATACTATATGTCCCAGAAAAGTGACTTCTTTTAACCAAAATTCACACTTACTCAATTTAGCATACAATTGCTTTTCTCTCAAAATCTGTAGCACAATTCGGAGATGTTTATCATGTTCTTCTTCACCTTTTGAATACACTAGAATGTCATCTATAAACACAACCACAAACTGATCTAAATAAGGCTGAAAAATTCTATTCATAAGATCCATGAAAGCAGCTGGAGCATTAGTCAATCCAAATGGCATAACCAAGAACTCATAATGACCGTACCGAGTCCTAAAGGCGGTTTTCGACACATCAGATTCTTTCACCCGTAACTGATAATACCCCGATCTGAGATCAATCTTAGAAAATACACTAGCTCCTTTTAACTGATCAAACAAATCATCAGTCCTGGGCAACGGATACTTGTTCTTTATAGTTACTTTATTCAATTGACGATAATCTATACAAAGCCTCAAAGACCCATCTTTCTTCTTTACAAATAATACTGGTGCCCCCCATGGTGATACACTAGGACGTACGAATCCCTTGTCTAATAACTCTTGTAACTGCATTTTCAATTCTTTCAACTCAGTGGGTGCCATCCGATAAGGTGCTATTGATATCGGTGCAGTGCCTGGAATTAACTCAATCCCAAACTCTACTTCTTTTTCTGGAGGTAAACCCGGTAATTCCTCTGGAAACACATCAATAAAATCTCGAACCACTGGTATCTTTTCAATCTCAGAATTCATTGTACGAGTATCTAAAATGTAAGCAAGAAAAGTAGTACATCCTCTTCTCATCATCTTAGAAGCCTTCATTGCAGACACCACATTCGTCAATGCACTATATTTTTCACCGGTTACAATCACTTCGTCTCCATCTGAAGTTCTCAAGGAAATTCTTTTTCTTCTACAATCAACCATAACCCCATGTTCTGACAACCAGTCCATACCCAATATCACATCGAACTCATAAAACGTAAGTGCCATAAGGTCTGCTGGAAACTCATAATCATGAATTTTTAAGGGACATCTTCTACACACTTTATTAACTTTCTCACTTTGCCCGAAAGGACTAGTAACTACTATTTCGTATTCTGTAAATTCTACTTGTAATTCTCTTTCTTTTACTAATGTAATGCATATATATAAATGTGTAGAGCCAGGATCAATTAATGCAATTACAGAAGAATCAAATAAAGAGAATGTACCAGTAATCACATCAGGAGCGTCTCCCTCTTCTCGTGTTCTGATAGCATAAGTTCGAGGCCTTCGGAATTCAGATCTATCAGTTATTTCCCTCACCAATCTCGTACCACTACTAGTGCCACCAGAAATTCCAGGTTGTCTACCTCTTCGTGAAACCGAGCTACCTCTCACAGACTGTTCTGTAACACTTTCTGACATCTTCGGACAGTCTCTGATTAAATGATCTTTTGACCCACATCGAAAACAGGCTCAAGAAATCAGTCGACATTCTCCCCAATGATATCTTCCACAGTGCTCACATGATGATGGTGTTGGTTTTCTTTTAGAACCCCCGATACTACCCATAGAGGTCGTCTGCTGAGTTTGTCTTGTCTGAATTCTAGATCTTTGCCCAACAGTAGGAGAAGTGTATCTAGAATCTCTAAAATCCCTCACTCTTTTTGAAAACGGTGGTGGTGCTGAACTAGTGGCTAGTCTCTTCCCAAAACTCTTTTCTTTTGAACGAGCTAACCCTTCTTCTAGTCGTTGTGCTCTATCGACCAAAATAGGAAATTCTTGTAGATGTAATGGTATAAGAGGAACATAAATCTCTTCATTCAATCCCCACTCAAATCTTCTGCACATATCTGCTTCATTTGCTATTAATTCCTTTGCATATTTACTTAATCTGATAAATTCAAGTTCATATTCAGCAACAGACATGTTGTTCTGCTTCAGATCCAGAAATTCTCGTTTCTTCTTCTCAAGATAAAGTTGACTCACATATTTCTTTTTAAATTCAGATACAAAGAAATCCCAATTAATTTTCTCTGCAGAATGAATATTCATAACAGTGTTCCACCATTGATAAGCCTCACCCTTTAATAAAGATACTGCACATTTCAACTTTTCATCCCCTGTACACTGCAATTCTTCAAATATTCTTTGACTGTTCTCAAACCATTCCTCAGCCTCAGTTGGGTCATCATCTTTCTTTCCTTTAAACTCTTCAGCCCCATATTTTCTGATTTTCTTCAAGGGGGATCGATGACTGGTTATAGATGATTGTGGATGTGGAGCAGTAAGAGGAGAAGATAGTGGTGGAACAGATGGAGCATTATTAGTTCTCACAACTTGCTGCAATAACTGATTCATTGTCTGTAATAAAGTTGCAATCGGAATTTCTTCTCTAGCCGGTATTGGTTCAGTTTCAGATTGAGTTCTTTCTTCCAATTCAGGCTCTCTATCATCTCCTAAGTTTACCGATTCACTTCGAACTTGGACTCTATGTTGATCTCTTTCCCTATCAAGGTTTGGCGCCCTGCTCTCTACTTCATTTTCTGACTCTTCACGAGATCTATTTGACATCTTTAAGTTTTTCTACAATATTCATAAATTACACAATTAAATAACTAAAACTCATCTCATCACATCAATTTATAAAATGGCATGTACAAATAGACTCATACTCGACCCAAGAATTCAGAAAACCTAGGCTCTGATACCAATAAATGTAACACCTTCTAACCCTAAACCGTCGCCGGAACAGGGTTACAAGGCATTACCGAACATATTAGTCAATTTTCCTAATTACTTATAAATAAAAATTATGAGTTGGTATAATTTAGTAATTTAACTCCTATATTGGGCTCTTGAAGCCAAAGCATATAGTTAACGTAGAATGAAACTTGTTTAAACATTCTACAAAACTAGCGAAATTATTATTATTTTTTTATTAAAAATTTCGCCAGCATTTCTGCTTATTTTCACATATAACCCCCTGCAATTAAAACCGTATTCATTCCAAATATAACCAATTCAACCATTTCCAAAATCCAACTATTCAACCAATGCAATTTCATATTTAATCATATTTAGATTCTACTTATAACATTAAAATACCAAATATCATTTTCTACAACAAAAGTCATGTAGTAGTTTTAAGTGACCAAAATATCACCTATGTACATGCCATTTTAACACAAAATATAGTACCTACTTCTGTAGTCTTCGAAGATGTGATGAGATGAGAAATCTTCTAGTTGAACTTCTCTTCTAGACTCTTTGTACCTACGCGTTAAAATAAACGCGTTAAGCCAGTGAAGGCTTAGTAAGCACTACAAAAATAATTAATTAAACAATCATAACAGAGTATTTTAAACTCAATCAATTATCGCATATTTACTCACATATAAGTCTTTTCAATTATGCATTGCTTTAAATAAATTTAACTTATCTTCTGTAAAGTATAAAACTTGCCTTAACACATCAGTAATTCACTTTTATTCTCAATTCACAATATTAGCCCAAAGTAGACTTCCTAGAACACACCGGATATACGGAACAAATACAGAGGTGCATTATGATGCACAAGTGAACAGAGAGCACTGACGTGCTAATATCAGAGAGCACCAACGTGCTAATATCAGAGAGCACCAACGTGCTAATATCAGAGAGCGCGCTAAAGTTCCTTAATGGCATGCCACTAATATCCCAGTAGTTCTAAATTTCGTCTACTTGGGCATTAAAGCTGAATATCATATATTTAAATAATTCACATAAATATTTCAAAAAGGACAAATAAAAATAATTTAAAATTCTTGTAGTACTTACAACAAAAGATTGAGGTGATATAAGTTCTTCTTCCTTCACTCCTTAATCTTCTCTTTTCCTTTTCCTTCGATTCGGTTCTCTCCTTCCTTTTCTTTTTCTTCAATTCCATATAAACACATAACACTTATATGTTAAAAATAATCAAATAATTTCCTGTACTATTTAATAAAATAAACATGTATTTTATGATAATTTCATGCTTTCTTACTTTGCTCACATTTCAATTTAATCATTTACTCATAAACTTATTCAAAGCTGTCCTTTTGTGCCATAGTCACAAAATTATTTATTTCCAGAGCTACAGAACTCCAAATGAAGAACCGTAAATTTTTCCTGAAACTAGACTCACATATATTATTGCCATAAAATTTTCAGAATTTTTGATTTAGCCAATTAGTACAGTTTATTCTTTAAAGTCACCCCTGTTCTGCTGTCTGGCAGTTCCGACCCTTCTTCTCTAAAAATTAATTATCTTTTTATATAAAATTCATATGATGTTATAGTTTATTTATTCTAAAACTAGACTCATTAAGGACTCTAACCATATAAATTATGTTCCCAAATTATTTTTATACAATTTTTGATGATTTTACCAAGTCAGAACAGGGGATCTCGAAATCACTCTGAACCAGTCTTACCAAAATCTAAATATCTCAAAATACAGAATTTCTTTTCTTTCTCTGTTTCTTTCATATGAAAATAGACTCAATAAGCTTTAATTCTATATCTTACTCAACTTCTAATTCCTCTTCTACGAGTTTTGGTGAATTTTCAAACTTGCTCTACTGCTGCTGTCCCAAAACAGTTTTCTTATAGCTTATTTTGCAATTAAGTCCTTTATCCAATTCTAACTTCAAATTCTTTCAATTAAACCACTAATTCATCATTTTATTCATCATATGCTATATTCAACAACTTTAAAACTTCAAAAACTTCAACTTAAATTCATCAAAACTTTGTTCTAAAACTTATAAAACATCAAAATTAAAAGAAAATGACTAAATTAACTTACCAAATTAAACTCTAAGCTTTAAACTTTCAATTTACCCTTTTCTTCTTTCTTTTCTCTCCTTTTCTTTCTTTCCCCTACTCTCTGTTTCGTTTTCTTCTCTGTTTCTTCTCCTTTTTTTTTAACCTTATTATATAATATAATATTATATTATATTAACATAAAATAATATATCTTATCACATAAAAAAAATCTATTCTTATGCCGCCTCATCAATTAAAAATGGCATAATTGCCTTTTTAGTCCTTTTTAGTTTCTTTAATCTTTAATTAAACTTTCACACCTATTACAATCTAATCCTTTTTCCCAAATACTTCTAATTAAGTCAAATTCACCTAAATAAAACCCAATTAGAAGCACAACTAGCTTCGTAAATATTTTTAGTAAATATTTAGGATTCAGTTTTATGAAAACGGAGACCGAAAATATATTTTTCGGTTACTCGACTATCGGGTCACTACATGATTGGTCGAAAATTAACCAAAGAGATAGGTTTCCGAACCTTAGGAATGAGAACAATGTTGGTCATAGTGACTGCATCAACTTCCCCTCCGTCATTCAGCACTTCTAAACAAAACCTCTGAACCTCCTTACCCACAATATGCCAATATTTTTGGAAAAAAATAGCTGGAAATCCATCTGGACCAGGTGCCTTTGTGGGCCCCATCCCTTTCAAGGCCCTCTTGACTTCATCTTCTGTAAAAGGATCTTGTAAGCTCTCGTTAAACTCAGCCAAAATACTCTCTTCGATCCCTTCCAATATCTCTCTTGAATCAGCCCCTCCCTGCGATGTAAACAACATCTCAAAGTAATTCTTAGCTTCCTCATGTATAATTGACTCGACATTAGTTTCTTGGCCATTCTCCAAAATCAACTTGGATATAGAGTTTGCACGTCTTCGAGCTGTAGCACAATTGTGGAAAAAGGCCGTATTTCTGTCCCCATACTGTAGCCAGTTAACTCTCGCCCTTTGTTCCCAATACGCCTCGTCTTTGTCAATCTCCATGTTAAGATGGATTTTCGTATCCATGATTTTTGCTAAAGACTCATCATCTCTGGCCCCCTGCATCAAAGTTTCAAGTTCTCTTGTAAGCTTCTGACGTAATTCAACCTTATTACCCTTGATTGTGCTCGCCGACTTTGATAATCCAGTCTACAAGGTAAGCAATCTTTCCATCAGCGGTTCAGATGAAGACTCCCATAGCTCTTTAAGAGTCGCCTCAAAAGAATCCTCCAACGTCCACCATACTTCAAAATGGAAATACCTGTCTCTCGATAATCTACAAGATCGATCATTAGTAATAAGGAGAGGACAATGATCAGATGTGGAATATGGAAGATGTTGCACACTCCCCAATGGGAACAAATTTCTCCATTCTGCATTGGCCACCCCTCTGTCTAATCTTTCACGAATATTCGTTTTTGGAAGATTCCCCCTTTCCCAAGTATACCAGACACCCAAAAAACCAATATCCATCAAATTACATTCCTCTAACGTCTCTCTAAACAGTTCCATTCTTTTATTGTCTCTCGAAATCCCCCCTGTTTTTCAAATGAATACAAATTCTCGTTAAAGTCTCCAGCAACCATCCACGGGAAATTACCTTCTCGACTAAGTCTTTTAAGTAGATTCCACACCAAATTTTGATCTCTCAAATAAGGTGAACCATACAGTCCCGTGAATCGCCATTCTCCTTGATTGCCTTCTTCTTTAACCAAAACATCCAGGTGCCAATTAGAAAAACTCCTCAAAGTGACGTCAATATCAGCTTTCCAGGCCAGACATAAACCTCCACGAGACCCCTCAGCTGTCACCTCAACACCATTTAGAAAACCACAACTTCTTCTCACTTTCTCCATACGTTTACTGTCTAGCTTTGTCTCCATTAAGAAGACTAATTGGGGATTTTGTTGCTTAATTAAGTGTCGCAACCTTCTCACTGCTCGTGGGCTCCCCAACCCACGAACATTCCAACTCAAACTTTTTATTGTGCCCGGTCAGCTGACACACTGTCAGCCGCCGATTTTGAATAGATTGGATTAGTATCCTGAAAACCATCAACACACATAATTTATGCACCTTCATCAAGTATCATGCTCTGCGCCACCGACTTCAAACGTTTCGTGTCTACAGCTCCTGCCCCATCTTCGTGTTTCTGATCAAACTCTACTGTTAAGCCTTTACGTTTAGTTCCAGCAGTTGCAAACGGACAATGATCCATATGAATCGTAGGCAACCCCCTTTTCCAGGTAGACTTCTTTAATTCTGCCATCCCATTGTCCCCGTCATTATTACCCCCCCGCTTTTATGCCCAATTCATTCCCAACTCCACTGTCATTTTGCTCCATCAATCCCTCTTCCCAACTCGCTAGAATTTTGCCCCCTAAGAAAAACCCCTGTTCCACAATTGAATCAACAACTCCTTCCTGTCCAACCTGCTGAACGGAAGCCCCAGTATAACTACGCTGCAGACTCACTTTTCGAATAAAAGAATTAAACTTGATGGACTCTTTCCCAACCACTTTTGATTCAGCTTTTAACGCAATTGAATAAGGAGGATCATCTCTAACTTTTTCTTTTTCTGCAGGATTTAACAGCCAACAATCCTTAATGCCGTGATTCAACCGCCTACAACCAAAACAATAAAGTGAGAGTTTTTCAAATTTAAAAGGAATCCATGATCGAATCTTATCCGCACTGGAAATAAAAATACCCCTGCGCAGGGGTTTTTGAACATCCAAATTAATCCTGACCCTGCACATATTATCAAGAATCTCATATTGAAGAACACCCCCAAACGTACTACCAATTGCATGCATCAAATCTTTCTTCTCATATTCTGGTGGACATGGACCAAACTTAATCCAATAAGGTGAGGAAGTGAGTCTAATCTGATCCCTTTCAATTGGGTTGACTAATCTATCAAAAAGAATAAGGTACTTACGAAAAAGCCAAGGTCGCCCTTCCATGATTACCTCAAGATCCTCTGCTAATTCAAAAATAAGCAGAAAAAGATTCTGCCCAACAACCTGGAACTCAAACTTCTTCTTAGTCTTCCATATACTTTTCATTCGAGCCCTTAAACTCTCCGAATTAAACACTTTCATTGTCCAAACCGTGCAAATCAGAGTTGGCTTATCACTTGGCACCACCGTTGATTTTTTGATTGATAATTGAATGAGTTCATCTGCTAACAATGAGATCTCCTCACTGCTCTCCCTTTCCGAGCCACCACTCTCTTCCATCCCAAGCCACAGTAGTAGACTGCTTTCTCTAGGACTCTTTCAGAGAGCACTCTTGGTCTTCACTGCCCCTTTCTCTAAATTCATGCTTTTAATTCTCAATTTATAAGAACAAATACTCTATTTAACATAAGGATTAGTTTACAAAATAATATCAATTTATATGTACAAATAATCTATTTAATATAAGGATTAGCTTTATCCGTTAAAAATTTAATGGGTAAGCTAAACCAATTGTTCATTGATTTAGATTAAAATTACATTTCAATCACTGAACATTTAAAATTTTTAAAATTATCACGTTATTATAAAACAATCGCTCAACAGTTATATGTCGCTACTAGAATAGCAAGAGTATGATGTCGCATATTAATTTGCCACATAATGCCCACGTGGATTGTCATACAACACCCTTTCTTTTTTTTCTTTTGCATTGATTAAAATAATTATTTCATGAAGTCCCATTAGATTATTTTCTTCTTCTTTTTTTTCTGTTCTTCCTGCTTTCAATATCCAAACCCCAAAATCAAGAACCAACAAAATTCGAATCAATCTCCTTCATTTTTCCCACACAAATACATCATTAAACCCTAACTTTTCTTGCTTCCCTCTTCTCTCCCAAGCCCATCAGTTTTTTCTTTTTTCTCTTTTCCTCCTTTGGATTTGGATGTGATTTTCCTTCATTTTTCTTCCTTCCAAACACTATTTTATTTCACAATATCATCATTCAACCATCACAAAATCTCAATAACTCTCCTCGCCAACCAATGACCTT
Source organism: Gossypium australe (assembly GCA_005393395.2). Classification (NCBI taxonomy): domain Eukaryota; kingdom Viridiplantae; phylum Streptophyta; class Magnoliopsida; order Malvales; family Malvaceae; genus Gossypium; species Gossypium australe. The sequence continues at coordinate 8,073,553 of CM016624.1, read as the reverse complement.
TTATTAATTAAATCCAACACTAAGCACAACATGCAATGAAGGAAGAAATAGTCAAAAAAAAAAATCATAGAGAAAAAAAAAGAGAGAAGAAGAAATGAAAGAGCAAGAACCTAAAAACTTAGGTCCGGCCTAGGGTAGGTTTGTGGCCCTCCAAGTATTAGTCCACGAATTTGAACGATGAGGAGCGAGGTACCAGCTAGAATAAGCATATATTAGAAAATTGGGTTGATCTAATGATCGATGATGGAAATCCGAGCTTGTGTAATTCGAAAGTTGATTTTATTTCTAAAGTTTTGTGAATAGTATGTCAGGTTATAAGAGGACAGTTTAATCAACCTGTTAAATTGACAAAATTTGATTAAAAATGCTAACAAAGTTATTGGTTCGATTGAGATTTTAAAATTAAATAAAAGAACTTATTTTTTTTATGTATAAAGATTAAATCTTAAATTTTATCAAAATCTAAAATTAACATCACATTTTAACCTATTTAATTAAAACGACTGTTTTTAACGATTTTACTATTAAAAAATAATTAGTTTTTTGAATTTATAGATAAGTATCAGAAATCATCCCCAATTTAATGCGATTATAGTGGATATTAGGTTTAATTAGAAAAAAAAAAGTAAACTACATTATCAATCACTGAACTATAAGTAAATTTTCGTTTTTGTCATTTAACTAAAAAGTTATAGTATTATCACTAATATTCTTGAAATTATTTTTTGTCACCCAACCCAACTATGAAATGACACATTTTTAATTGGTACAACAACAATTTTAGCCCTTAATTTGTTTACTTTCTATCATTTTGACCATTATTATATATAAAATGAAATTCTTTTTAAAAGTTTAGAAAAATCTAAAAATTAAAAATTAAATAAAAGCATATAAGAATTTAAAATATAGATAAAGTGAGAGAAAATTAAGAAAAATTGTTTTTAAATCCTCCAAAATTTCTCTCAATATTATTTGTATAGAAACATTTAATACTCGTTCTTTAAAAAAAAACAAATAAAAAAAAGTAAAAACATTAAGTAAAATTATTGGTTCTTTGTTTTTTTCACCTCTTTTGTTGCTTGACATAGCATTGTCATTATAAGAAAATAAAAGAATCAGAATATAATTTCTTTTTATTTGGGTTTTGAAAATTTAAATTGAGTATGAAAAAATAAATATTTGTGATATTTTTTTTATATAAAAATAGTATCAAAGTTGATTTCACAAGCTTTTATAATGTTAATTTTGGATGTTCTTCGATAGCATATAATTCGACTTGAATATATTACTAATTTTATTTTCAATTTGTTATTGAATTATAATTTTCTTTATTTCTTATATATATTAATTAGCCAACAACATATTTAATATTTTATTTTTCTAGAATTTTTAAAAATATATATTTATAATTTTTATATAGAATTGAGTTAAAATTGATAATAAAAAAAACCATAATTTAATGGTTAGTGATGCGGTTTATAAAAAAAATGATTTGAGGTTAGGGTTGTGTTTTGGTATGGGACTCATAGCCGCTTCCTAAAACCAACCAACTGAATTGGTGTAATAAATTTTAGTTCCTTGCATCTTCATCTAATATACTGCTTCTTAACCTTTTTACACTGAATAATGGAGAATGTTCACATTTATAATTAAAACAATAAGGTAATTTTGTGTTATTTTATTTGTTTGAAATTGTTTTGTGTTACTCTCAATGGGAGTTACCTAATCATCTAATTATAACAATATAAAATATGTAAAGCAAGTTAGAGACATTAGGAACAGTAGATAGTATCATTCACGTGACTACATAGCATCTCATCCATTTTAACAAGTGAAGCCACATCATACATCTCTTTTATTCCATTGGTAAATTAATTGGGAGGTTTTAAGGTAAGATATAAATGATTAGATTGATTGACTCTAATCTATTTGAATTAAAAGTGAATCTGTAGAAATTGAATTGGATATCAAATTTATGGCTCCAAAAATTATATTAATCCAAATTTAAGAGTAACATGACAGCATTGCTTTAGATAGGGTCATGACACCACATTAAAGTTAATTCCATTTAATGTAACGTAATCCAGCAACAGAAGGTGTGGACACCTGTAGTAAAAAACCTGCATTTTAATCCGAAAGAAATGAAGGGAAAAAAGAGACAAATGATGAAGACATGATTGGAAAAGCAAAGTTGAGCCCATTCCGATAATCAAAAGCCCACCCACCAAAATGATTTGCCTTCTTCCTTCAAACGTGTCTGATTCTCCCTTTTACAACATCGGAAACAAATCAAGCTTTTCCCCAACAAAATTTTGTGATAAAACAAATAATAATGCCAAGAGGATAAAAACTAAAATGACTCTTCATTTGTCCCCCTTCTATCTCTCTCCATAGCCGTCCTTTCTTTAATTAAATCCATTCCATTTCTTCTTTTTGATCCTTTTAATTCAATCTCAAATCACATTTTCTTTTGTGATTGAAACTTTCCCCTTCTTGTGTTTTTCTTTTTTCCAAGGATTTTATTCATTTGGATACAAACTGAATTACGTGATATTGAGGTTGAAGTAATAAAGTTGTTTCCTTTTTAAGCTTTTATGAGGTGGGTTTGATCTAGATTGGGCGTTTGGGTTGGAGGGAAATTTTTAAGAGTTTCAATTTGGGTTCTCCTTATTTTTGGATTTAAAAACTCTGGGTTTGATTTGAAATGGTCTATTTCCATAACTCTATCTCAGTCTGCAACTCGGTTGACCAGGCTTCTTCAGCTCCGATCATGGCAAGTTCTGTGAATTCAAATGATCTTGTGATGAACAACAAATCGTCGTCGTCGTCGTCAAGAAACAATCTTTACAAGAAACAAAAGGTATTCAATTCACCAAGTTGTTTAAAGATTCCATCTTGTGAAAGATCAAGATCCGCTGCCATTGATGTTGTCATATTGATTGCTGTGATCGCTGCTTGTGGATTCTTGTTGTATCCAACTATAAAGTGTCTATCATTGAAATTGATTGAATTCATTGGAACTGCCTTTTACGTTATTGGTGAGGAAATTATGAGAGCTCCTATGATATATGGGTCCATAGGACTTGGTTTTTCTTGTGCTGCAATAGCTGCTTGGATTTTGCTTCTATGTACAACCAAGAAATGCAGGAACCCTAACTGTAAAGGGCTTAGGAAGGCGGCCGAATTCGATATTCAGTTGGAAACTGAGGAATGTGTCAAGAATTCCAGCACTTTAGTTAAAGATGGTGTTAAGAAAGGACTTTTCGAATTGCCCCGCGATCATCACAAGGAATTGGAAGCTGAACTTAAGAAGATGGCACCCGTTAATGGACGAGCGGTGCTCGTATTTCGAGCCAGGTGTGGGTGTTCTGTAGGCAGGTTGGAGGTTCCAGGACCAAAGAAGCAAAGAAAGATCAAGAAATAGGGTCTTGGGATATGAATATTATAGAGAGAGAAAGGAATTAAAGCAATGCAGAATGGTAGTCATAATGCATTGAGGAATGCCCTTCTCTGGTTAGTCTAATCAGACACTATGCTGTCTTTAAATAAGCTTTCATGGCAAAACGTTGTAAGGATTACATACAGTTGGTTATAGATGAGAATATAAGAAGCTGTTCTTTCCATTTCCTTTGAATCACTTTTTGATGGTACTTTAGCCTTGAAACATATGTTTTGGGAATTTGTTTTATGCACTTATGGTTTCTACAAATCCCTTATTGATTATGGTGATCTTTGAAAGTTCAAAACCTTTTAGGTATTATGCATCATGTTGAACTGTTTGATTAGTGGTGGTGTTAAGATATGAGATGTTAAATAATTTCTTTCGAGATGCCCATCATTAGAGTGAGAAGTAACTATTCAACTAAACTTATCTGAAAGTGATTGGTTGGCGTTGCATGCCTTACAGGGTCTTTTGAACTCATAACAATGATTTATATGTTGTTGTTGCCGACAATAGAAACAAGGTTGTTCATCTATCCCTATATATGGTCGATCCTTGAATGATTGCTGTGTTTCCAGTTACTGTTTGATATATCTGAACTCTTTCCGGTAGTTATGGTTAGCTTGTTCTCATTTGATTATCCTTGCTAAAACTTCATGCTATGTTTTAATGAGATTTTGGCGCATATTCCAGACTCCTTTGATAAGATACGTCCATGGCATAGAAACTGTAACTTTGCCTGCATTTTGAGCTCCATGGTAGTATATAACAAATAACAATACGCTGTTCTAGAGATTGAGAGAATTAGAAGGTAATAAGGTTCCGGACCAGATATTTGGAGAAGGTTAGTCATCTCTTGTGATATGACATCGAGTATTATCTGCCTTTCTTCTCCCATTCTCACATCCTTCTCTGCTTTCCTGTAAGTTTTACCTGTATGTGTGTCACGGTGTTTGAGGATCATATCCCTTAAAAGTGAGAAAGGGGGAGATGAAGAGCGTGTGGATATATATTCAAAAGTAATTTGATTTGTTTGAGCATTAGATTACAAATGGAATGTGATTTATGTCTTGGTTTAACCATGTCAATGGTTATATCTGGAAGAGAGACATTGATGAGTCATCAGTGCTAAGTAAATATAATGATTTTAAGAACCTTTAGGATTCTTTTTAGCGAACGATGCTCTGGATTAATATAAAAAATTAAGGCTTATTATATAGATTACTGGGACGTACTGTTAGTAGGACCAGGGTTTGTCTGATTGATATAGGTTTGTTTTTTCAAAGTTTTTTTTTTTTTTTTGAAGGATCTTTAGAGGTTATATTCACATATCCGTACAGGAGCGAAGCAATAATTTTTTTATCAAAATTCAATAATTTTTTTATCAAAATTTTACGATTTCTAAAGAGAAATAAATTATTTTCCTATAGGGATTAGAATGCATATTAATTAAAATTTTACAATTTCAAAAAATAGCTAAACATAAAATTCCCATTTGGGAGGAGAAGGGTCTATTACACACGAATACAAGTTTCAAACATGAATATTTAAAAAAATTGAATTTGCTTTTTATGTATGTACGTGACATTAAATTTATCATTTTTTTACAACTATTCAAATAATAAATATCAAGTTTATAAATAATTTTTAGTTTAATATGCTTTGATGTATATGAAATTTGAATTGCGATTTATATGTATATATAAAATTTTGATTTTGATTACACTATACACAATTAAAGAAATAAATACATATATTTATTTTTATTTGGGATTTAATATAATTGTTTTGTGTATGCAATATATTGACGTAAAGTGGTGCTAATTTGATAATGTTATTAATAATTTGTGAAAATTTAATCAAATAAATTTTATATATAAAATTGCACAAAATCAAATTTCATATGACATTGTACATTTAATTAAAGTTAATGTATACTTTTAATATTTATCTACTAATAGCGTTTTAACGCAAAATTAAGAATCCAGAATTTTTAAATATAATATAAGGAGATATATATATAATTTTTTTAGCAAAAAGTAGAACAGAATTAAATAATATGTTGTTGACTGCTGCTACAGTTAAAAAACTCTGTAAACATATTAAAAAATTATTGTGTCTTTAAACAAATAAAAATTAACAAAAAAATTAAATGCTTACTTTAATCTCTAAAGTATATATATATATATATATATTTTCATTTTGGTTTGTAAAGTCCTTTTTGGTCTATTTCAGTCCTTAAAATTATTATAGGTTTCCAATTTAGTCCCTAATATTATCATACATTCTTGGTTCAATCCTTTAGACGTTAAAACATTGATTAGAATATTTGGCTAATCATACGATGCAATGCATCATACACCATGACATATTTATCTGGAAAATATCTTTAAAAATTTAAACATGAAAAAAATAAAAAATATTTAAAAAATATTAAATTATTAAATTTATTTTAAATTAGAAAAAAATATAATATTACAAGAAAAAAATATAAAAATACAAAAATTAAAAAAAATAGAAATTTTATAAATCACTTTTACTAGAGCTTGAACATGAGATCATTGTCTCTATAATAATTGTTTTATTCAATCTATCAGAATTTATAATTGGTAGATTTTTTAGGTGATTTTAGAAACTAGTTTTATTAAGTTAGTTTTTGGAAAGCCACATAATTATTGTAATTGATGGGTCTCACCATATTGGGTGTAATTGAAGAACTCAATTACACTTTTTCGATTCTTAGGGAGAGACTGTGAATTTGAGTAATTACGCAGGTAATTATATCTGAAATTCAATTTTAAAAAATCATATTTATACAAATTATTATAACTATGAACACATATGAGTGTTTGGTATGATTATGGTAAAAAAATTTCTTATATTATAAATCCTAAAAAATTATATTATAAAAATAATTTATATATCTTATAAATTATAACAAAAAATAATATTATTTAAGTTCTAAAAAATTTCAAAGTTTTGGTTAAAGATTTTATTATAAAAAAATCTACATGTTATAAAATGTTCTAATATGTTTATTTATGAAAAGTTATGGCTAAAAAATATGGTTGTAATTTAATTATCTTTCCATATTATATATTATAAAAATAATATACTTATTCATAAAATAGATGTTATTTTATCATAACTTATTTATAAAAAATAACTTTTCTAAAATTATGATAAAAAATATTATTTATAAGAAGTGTTATATGAAGTTTTGGACAGTCTAAAACATTTTAAATAAATGTTATATATTATATGTTTTAAATTTTATATTATTTTTTACTTAATTTACATATTATAAAAAAGATATAACCTAGCATATAAGTTTTTTTTCCAAATTAAGTTTATATAAGTTCTTATAATTAAAGCTATAAACTATTTGGATTGTGAACCCAAATATTATAAGATCGATGCTAATTATGCAAATAGAAATTATTTTATTTGGATTGTTTTATTTTAATTTTTGTTACTTGTTTAGAAATTATTGTTATCATACTAATACATTATATAGTAATTAATACTTTTTAAAAATATAAATTATGTAACTATGTAACTACAATTTGTAATACACTCTATTAGCCAAACACATTTAAAAAATTACAATTTTTTGTAATTTAATAACTAATGATTAACTAATTAATTTAATTTGATAACTCATATTGATTAATTTAACTTGTAAGATTTATGAACTTCAAAATTAATAATGTAAAGTAAAAGATGAATAAAAGTTATAATACTTGCGCCTGCTATACGTCTTCAATATATGAATTCTATAGTAGATTTAGAATTATTCCTTCATTATTATAGGTGCATAAAAATTACTTTAGATAAAAATTTTGACAGATAAATTAGAATATTACAGGAAGGGTGGAGTTAGAGGTGTCTATGGGCAGCCCAACCAAAATTTTAGGTCAGTTTGTTAGACTTGATTCGAAAATGGGCCTAAAATTTTGCCCAAGTTTAGTTCAGATAAAAATGTTAAAACCCAAACCCATTTGCCCTTATTAATTCTTTATATTATTATATATATTTTAAAAAAATATAATAAATCAAAAATATTAAAAATATTAAAATAAATGTAAATAAATTAAAAAAATATGTATACTTAGGCTCCGTTTGTTTCACTGAAAATGACTTCTGAAAAATGATTTACTTTTCTAGATGAATTTGTGTAAAATATTTTCTGTTATTTGGTAGATTTCTTAAAAATATTTTATAAGAGTTGTTTTCAATTAAACAAACATACATTTGAGATTTTCTTACTTTTTCATTGTTTAATTGAATTTATTTTTATCTATAAATTTATATTTTACATTGTTTTGCATGTATTAAAAATACTATGTTAAATTCAGATTCATTACAACGTCATTTTTTAATTACATGACTACTAAGTGAGTATTTTTTATTTAAAAATGTGACATCAACAAAATTGACAAAAAAAATTAACGGTTTCAATAATTGAACTTGATTTTCAAATTTGAAAAGTAAAGGGACTAAATTCTTGAAAATAAAAGTACAAAAACTAAATTACAAATCTGTGAAATGTACATAGACTTATGACATATTTTAACCTTTATACTACAAAACATTTATTATATATTTATAATTGTAATAAATATTTATTATTAAAACATTAATATTGAATATTTTTAATAATATGTGAATAATATTATTTAAAATTATTATTTTTAAAATTTATTATTAAAATAAATTTGAAATATTAAATAATTTATTAAAACAATAAATTATATTTATATTAATAGTTTATTATAAGAGTAAATATAAATAATTAAACATGTATGTTTAATAATGTTAGGATCGACTCGATTAAACAACAAGTAAAAAAAATAGCGAAATAAATTGAGAAATTGAACACACAAATTTAACGTGGAAAAACTCTTCCAAAGAGGATAAAAAATCACGGGCAAAAATAATTTTACTATAATGGCAAAAGAACAAAAAGTACAAAAGATGGAGATAAAAACTAAACCCCGAAAACCTGAAAACAAAGAACCCTTAAAACGTAAACACAAAATTCTCTAAATGTGTTATGAGTTCTAATCTCTAATGGGTGTATTTTCTAAGGTTGTAAAAGAATCTATTTATAGGCTAAATTAGTAGGTCAAATAAACTATGCTATTAAATGCTAAATATATTATACTAATAAATACTAAATCTTCTAGAAAGAAAATATATTTTATTTAACTTAACTTGCAAGCAATCTCTTAGAATTTAGGTCATACAACTCTAACAACCTCCACCTTGACACGAATTCTTACAACGCCATCTTTGCCAAAGCCCGCCACGGTCCTATCTTAAACTATGCAAGGAATTAACTGAGTCGAATCTGTGCTTAGAAGCTAGAAGACTTCTAGCCTTCGACTTGTGCACTGTCAAATCAAAACTAACCTGAGTCTGATTTTCACGAGCACAGTGCCCTAACTTTTCAAAAGCTGCATCCAAAAGAGAACCTTTATTCAACGAAACTGTCATACCTTTTTCCCTCCTATGACCAAGTTGCTTCCACTCCAAACGAGTTGACTTCGACTTTGTAACGGATGAGGGACGTCCGATTTCACCAGTCATTGTAGAACCTTTAAGAATGCAACGATTGCATGTTCTTTTACTTTTTAACAAAACGGGAGCTCCACGAGATACTTTAATGTTGCTCGACTTGATGTTGATTCTGCATCCTTTCAAATCTAAAATACTCAAAGAGATGAGATTTTTTTGTAAATCAAGTACATACCTGACATCTGAGAGTGTTCTTGTAATGACCCAAAATTCGTGGGCACTGAAAAAGTGTGTTATCGGGCATCCGTCTTAGTAAACCGAGTTAGTAAATAATTATTAGGAGTAATTATGAGTCTAATAGTGTGTTTAATTAGATTTTTATTTAGTAAATTTAGCTTAATTTAAAGTAATTTGGAAAAAGGATCAAATTGAATAAAGAGTGAAAGTCTAATTATAGATTAAAAGAAAGTAATAAGGGGCTAAAATGGCAATTAAGCCATTTATAGTTGAGGCGGCATAAAGGAATAAAATCTAAGATTTTATTTGTTATATTATATAATTAATGATATTTTAATATATTTATATTATATGAATTTATGATAATTAAATTATAATGATATATATTATTAATAAATCAAAATGTCAATTGTATGGATATGATAAAATACATGTGTAATATATGTATTTGTACATTTGTAATATAATTGTATATTTTCTTAAATTTTAAGTAAAGATATTATTAATTAAATTATTGTATTAAAAGATTTTTATATTTGATAAATTAGTTAGATTAAGACAAATGTAAGGTTATGATATGGTACAAATGTATTAATTATATTTATTATTAAATAGATATTTTATAATTATTAATTAACTTAAATATAAAATAAAGTAAATGAAATAATAAAAGAAATAAAGTCAAGTTAGTAAAATAAAAAGAAACAAAAGAAGAATAGAAAATAACAGAGAAGTTTTCCAAAACAGGGGAAAGGAAGGAAAGAAAGAAAAAGAAAAGGAAAAATTGAGGTTTTAAAGCTTGGAGTTTAATTAGCTAAAAAGGAACTCGAGGCATTGACCCACAAAGAAAAGGAGAAGGTTACCGAAGAATAATCAAGCAAATTCGGGTTTGTATTACTGTAATTCAAATTATAAACATAATAATTCAAATTGTAACACCCCCTAACCCCGAACCGTTACTAGAACAGGGTTACGAGGTATTACCGGACATATCAGACAACTTACGAATAATTCACAAATAAAAACACATTCATAGTATAGCTTAATAATTAAGTCCCTATAATGAACTCTAGAAGTTTAAAACATGTATATAAAAAAAAATGAAACGGGACTCGTTTAAGTATTCCAGAATATTTTTTTTTATAAATTTCGACAGCATTTCTGCTTATTTTCACATAAAACCCCATGCAATTAAAACCGTATTCATTTCAAATATAACCAATTCAACCACTTCCAAAATCCAACAATTCAACCAATGCAAATTCATATTTTGTAACACCCCAAACCCGGCCTAAACGTTAAGCCCAAATCTGGCGTGTCACATGGAAGTTTTTTTTTTTTTCAAACCATCTCTGAGATTGTTAAAAACGTGTTTGAGAATTACAACCTCTTTGTTAAAGCCCAAAACACTTAAGCAATTGTTATCTACTTGAAAACGTAATTATCTTTAATAACCTTTTTGGTTGTGAAAACATATTTGAAATAAACAATTTACAAAAATGGGACGTTTGGGAATAGAGTTGCAGAAGCATTTTGAAAGAAAATCCGAGGCCTTATTACAACATTTAACCCAAAATAGTAAGTAATAAAATAAACGAGAAAGAAGTCTAAAGTCCAAATAAACCATTTTTGAAGTATGGTCTCCATCGAGTCATCCAAGGCCCAAGTCCACGTCACTGAGCATTACCTGAAAAGGTTAAGAGAAAGGGGGGTGAGTTACAAGAACTCAGTGTGTAATCCCCTTACCATCATCCACTAGGCCGGAACACACATAGCAATATTTTGGGCCTAAGCCCATTTACAATTATAACATAATAACATGTATATAATATGCATATGATATGCAAATCCCAAACCAAACCTAATTTCCATCCGCTACACACCACCCGTACCAACCAGCACACCTGTGGGGATCAAGTCAACCCACCCCGCCAACACACCAATCGCAGGCATAAAGCCATTTAAAACGTAGGCACGAAGCCTTTTAATAACATGGCACGAAGCCTTTTGATAACATGGCACGAAGCCTTTTTATAACATGGCACAAAGCCTTTTTATAACATGGCACAAAGCCTTTTAAAATGATTGTGGCAGAGCCACCGAACTAGATTTTGGCAACAGGCCTTTCATATTGTGGCAGAGCCACCGAACTAGATTTTGGCAACAGGCCTTTCTTCTCTTCATCAATTATCCCAACCCATGCAATCATGTATGCATATACAAAGCATAACAATATTTATAGAATAATTTCAACATAAGGCCCATAACACAAGTTGGCCCATTAAACGATCTAGCAAATTTGGCCCATTAATCGATCTAGCAAATTTGGCCCATTAAACGATCTAGCAAATTTGACCCATTAAACGATCTAGCAAATTTTACATTTGGCCCATATAGCAAATATAACATTTTGGCCCATATAGCAAATATAACATTTTGGCCCATAAAGGGTATTTTCGTAGTTTAGTCCATAGGGACATTTCGTAATTCGACCCATTAGGGGCATTTTCGTAACTCGGCCTGTAAGGGCATTTTCATAATTCGGTAATCGTACCCACTAAGGGTAACTCGATAATTTACTCTCTAAGGGTAATTCAGAAATTTTACCCACCAAGGGTAATTCAGTAACTTTCGCAACCCAAGGGTATTTAAGTAATTTTACCCTCTAAAGGTATTTCGGTAATTTCACAACTGAGGGGTATTTCGGTAAATTACCCTCCACGGGTATCTCGATAATTTTGCAACCCAAAGGTATTTCGGTAACTTACCCTCTAAGGGTATTTCGGTAATTTCACAACCTAGGGGTATTTTGGTAATTTCCCCTTCAAGGGCATTTTGGTAATTTTTACAACCCAAGGGTATTTCAGTAATTTACCCTCAAAGGGTATTTCAATAATTTCACAACCCAGGGGTATTTCGATAGGCATTTTGGTAATTTTTTTACAACCCAAGGGTATTTCAGTAATTTACCCTTCATGGGTATTTTGGTAATTTCACAACCCAAGGGTATTTCGATAATTTACCCCCTAAGGGTATTTTGGTAATTTACCCACCAAGGGTAATTCGGTAGTTTTACCCACCAAGGGTAATTCAGTAATTTATCTTCTAAGGGTAATTCGGTAATTTACCCTCCAAGGGTAATTCGGTAGTTTTACCCACCAAGGGTAATTCGGTAATTTTTTTTCCCTCTAAGGGTAATTCGGTAATTTACCCTACAAGGGTAATTCGGTAATTTACCCTACAAGGGTAATTCGGTAGATTTACGCACCAAGGGTAATTCGATAATTTTACCCTCTAAGGGTAATTCGGTAATTTACCCTACAAGGGTAATTCGACAATTTACTCTCCAAGGGTAATTCGGTAATTTCATATTTAACAGTGTTTCCGAAGATTCACTATCGCCTCGAGTGATACAGAACTCTATTTGGGTCTCTACGGAACTATTGGGTCAAAATCCATTTTAGGCCCAAACGGGGTAATTTCGCAACAAAAACTTAACTAATAATTTGGGGCATACAAATTTAAACTGTCCATTTGCATCATACTGACTAAATTGGCTATAACTCGAGTTAGAAAACTCGAAATCTAGATCCGTAAAATTTCCTTGAAACTAGACTCATATATCTTCTTACTGTAATTTTTCCAGAATTTTTAGCCTAGCCATTTAGTACAGTTTATTCCTTAAAGTTTCCCTTATTTCACTGTCCAACGATTCTGACCTCTCTTAACTTAATTTCAAATATCTCACTGTACGGTTTTCATATACTGTTCCAACTTGTTTCTATTGAAAATAGGCTTACTAAGGAATCCATACATATAAATTATAACCCATAATTCATTTTGTACAATTTTATATGATTTTTCCAAAACAGATCAGTGAACCCCGAAGTTAATCAGAACCAGTCTCACTAAAATCAAGATATCTCAGAATATAAAATTCCTTTTCCTTCTCCATTTCTTCCATATTAAAATAGACACAGCAAGCTTTAATTTGATATCTTATTCACTTTCTAATTCCTTTTCTCCTATTTTTAGTGATTTTTCAAAAACACGTCACTGCTTCTAACCAAAACTGTTTTATTACGAAATACGATTACCACTACGATCATACGCACACCCGAGTGATTACGGATGCCGGTTTTTAGTTTTCTTTGGTATTTCGACCAATTAGCAGCATATTTCATACAAACTTTCAGAGAAGTGTGAGGTTACACACCATTTTAGATATGTATATGGAAGGGCATGAGATTACACACCTTATTCGGAATCCGTAACGCGATGCTCTCCGCGACACCAAAAATTCGAGTCACCTATTACGAGGGATAGGTTTTCGATTGAACCTTTGATAAAGTACTTCGAGACCTTGCAACCAGCATAAAATCTCTCATGGAAAGTCCCTAGATTCTGAACCATATTACAAATTAGTCCCCTCATTAGCTAGCTTAAGCTTTGGGGTTCCAAAAATACAAAAATTATCAACTAAAGCCATCAAAATCACTTACTTGAAGAGAAAATGAGTTGCTGAAATTTTCAAGCTTTCAAAGCCCTCCCATGGCTGATATTTTCAGTTGGTGAAGGAGAATAAAAGAAAAGATGATAACTTTTACTTATATCATCTTATTTTATTCATTTTACCTACCTATACCACCAATTTTGACCAAAATAAATGCCCTTGTCCCTATATATATATATTTTTTTTTTTTTGGTTGGCCTACTCATTTAGACAAGGCCAAATTGTACATTTGGGACCTCCAATTTCTAATCCATAGCTATTTGGCACTTCTAGCAAATAAAATTAAACTTTAGCACTTTATGCGATTTAGTCCTTTTTCGAAATTAAGCCCTCAATCGCTAAAATTGAGACACCAAAAATTTCATGCATGTTTATAAACATGTTATAACACATAGAATAACATAAAAATAATTTTCTCTATTCTCGGTTTAGTGATTCCGAGATCACTGTTCCGACTATCCCCTAAATCGGGCTATTACACCCTCTATGCATTTTTTTTCTCACCTACCCCATTCTTTTCAAATCTCATCATTATATATTTTTTTCTTTTTCAACAAATCACTCTCCATCATTCCTTTTTCCACAAATCACTCTCCATCATTCCTTTTTCTCCCATTTCTTTTTTTATTCTTTTTCTTTTATTTCTTTTCTTTAATAATGTCATGGTTGACACTTGGAAGAGTACACAAAAAAAATAAATCCAAAATTTTGCAAAAGATGGGATTTGAACCCCTTCCCTCCATGCTCTCCACTTGATGCCATAACCTATTTACCAATAGTTCATTTATATTAACAATTTACTCACTTATTTTCATAAGCCTTAATGCCACTTACTATCTCTCCTTAATAGGCTTAAACACAAAATTTTACTAAGGCCCAACTTGAACTCGAAACTTCATAAAATCCGGTAACTCAAAATCATCTTAATAAGTCCAACTTGAAATAATGTCATTCTCTTGTTCTCAAAAATTTTAAACACTCCTATGTCCAAGGCCCAATGGGCCCAATCCTACTAGGCCCAATTTCGGGATGTTACATATTTAATCATATTTAAATTATACAAATAACATTAACTTTTTTTTTTCAATTATACCAATTATATCATATAAATTTTCATACCATTTCATTAGTTTAAACACCAAAATACCAAACATCATTCTTTACAACAAAAATGTAATGTTTTAAGTGACCAAAATAACACCTATGTACATGCCACTTTTATCAAAAGAAGAATACATCACCGAGTTTTGTTCTGGAGTCGGGATCGTCTTGGATGCTGAACCAGGACTTTGAACACTTATTAACCTGCGCACGGAAACAACCATACGCTGAGTATACATATACTCAGTGGGTATTACCATAATTCAAATTATAAACATAATAATCATATCATTAAATCATATAACTTTAATTTTACTAAAACAATTCAAACATAAGTTTGTCATTCTCAATATATTCATACAATTCAATTTTAGCTATTTGACAATCGAAATAATACACATTCATGTTGAGCCATTATACATCTCATGAACCAATGGTCAATGCTTTCCATATACTCATATTCAAATCACATTTTTCAATTCATGTTCTATTTTCACATTTCTTTCAATGGCTCAACCATTTCATTTTATTCAATTTAACCTTTCCTTTAGTTACCCCTATTAACAGACTCGGACTTTGGCGGATGCACAGATTCCAAAGCAAACACACCAATACGGCACATTGTGCCTAAAACGGTACATAGTACCTGATCAGAATACAACACATAAGTGTCTGAAACGACACATGAGGTGCTTGATACGACACACGAGGTGTTTGAAATACGACATATAAAGTGCCTGATATACGACACATAAAGTGCCTGATCGGCAAAGCCGATGAATCCCGTACTCTTCCAAATCCTATGGCATGCCAATTATATCCGACTTAGCCCAACTAGTTAATAGGGTATTTCAGTTCTCAATTTCATTTTCATTTTCATAACAATTCAATTCATATCAATACACTTTTCCATTTCAATCCACATACAATTCAATTTCAATACATATTCATCATTCAACTCAATTTCCATTCAATTCAATAAAAACACTTACCTTATAATTTACTTACCATATACATAAATTTAATTTAACATTTAATGAATAAATAAATAATTTGAATTATAGTAATACAAACTCGAATTTGCTTGATTATTCGGTAACCTTCTCCTTTCCTTTGTGGGTCGATGCCTCGAGTTCCTTTTAGCTACGAAAAAAATAATAATTTACATTATTAATTACAACATTAAATTACAATAAATAATTGAATTTTATTCAATTTCTACTCTTCCTCTTCATTCCACATCTTTTATACACAATTCTATTATTTACTTATAAGTTCTTTCTAGGCTGTCTACCTGAGTCATTGTCACTAAATCATCTATATCTGGAGCTACGGAACTCCAAATTAAGATCCGTAAATTTTTCCCGAAACTAGACTCATATATATTTTTACTGTAAATTTTTCAGAATTTTTGGTATGGCCAATCAATACCAGATTATTCTTAAA
>CM016624.1:7990786-8054573 GCA_005393395.2 Gossypium australe | reverse complement strand
AAAAAGGAACTCGAGGCATTGACCCACAAAGGAAATGAGAAGGTTACCGAGGAATAATCAAGTAAATTCGGGTTTGTATTACTATAATTCAAATTATTTATTTATTCATTAAATGTTAAATTAATTTATGTATATGGTAAGTAAATTATAAGGTAAGTGTTTTTATTGAATTGAATGGAAATTGAGTTGAGTGATGAATATGTATTGAAATTGAATTGTATGTGGATTGAAATGGAAAAGTGTAATTGATATTGAAATTGAATTTGTTACGAAAATGAAAATGAAATTGGGAACTAAAATACCCTATTAACTAGTCGGGCTAAGCCGGATATAATTGGCATGCCATAGGATTTGGAAGAGTACGGGATTTATTAACTTTGCCGATCAGGCACTTTATGTGTCGTATATCAGGCAATTTATGTGTCGTATTTTAAGCACCTCGTGTGTCATTTCAGGCACTTATGTGTCGTATTCTGATCAGGTACTATGTACCGTTTTAGGCACAATGTGCCGTATTGGTGTGTTTGGGTTGGAATCCGTGTATCTGCCAAAGTCCGAGTCTGTTAATAGGGGTAACTAAAGGAAAGGTTAAATTAAATAAAATGAAATGGTTGAGCCATTGAAAGAAATGTGAAAATAGAACATGAATTGAAAAATGTGATTTGAATATGAGTATAAGAATGGAAAGCATTGACCATTGGTTCATGAGATGTATAATGGCTCAATATGAATGTGTATTATTTCGATTGTCAAATAGCTAAAATTGAATTGTATGAATATATTGAGAATGACAAACTTATGTTTGAATTGTTTTAGTAAAATTAAGTTATATGATTTAATGATATTATGTTTATAATTTGAATTATGGTAATACCACTAAGTATATGTATACTCAGCGTACGGTTGTTTTCCGTGCGCAGGTTAATAGGTGTTCAAAGTCCTGGTTCAGCATCCAAGACGATCCCGACTCCGAACCAAACTCGGTGATGTATCTTCTTTTGATAAAAGTGGCATGTACATAGGTGTTATTTTGGTCACTTAAAAATACTACATGACTTTTGTTGTAAAGAATGATGTTTGGTATTTTGGTGTTTAAACTAATGAAATGGTATGAAAATTTATATGATATACTTGGTATAATTGAAAAAAAAAGTTAATGTTATTGGTATAATTTAAATATGATTAAATATGAATTTGCATTGGTTGAATTGTTGGATTTTGGAATTGGTTGAATTGGTTATATTTGAAATGAATACGGTTTTAATTGCAGGGGGTTTTATGTGAAAATAAGCAGAAATGCTATCGAAATTTATATAAAAAAAATATTCTGGAATACTTAAACGAGTCCCGTTTCATTTTTTTTATATACATGTTTTAAACTTATAGAGTTCATTATAGGGACTTAATTATTAAGTTATACTATGAATGTGTTTTTATTAGTGAATTATTCGTAAGTTGTCTGATATGTCTGGTAATGCCTCGTAACCCTGTTTCGGCGACGGTTCGGGGTTAGGGGGTGTTACAGTTCTAATCGTCCCATCGTGTATCTTAATTTTAACAGTACCAATACCGATTACCTTACTAGATGAATCACTTCTCATGCGCACAACTCCACCTTCAACCGAACTGTATGTGGAGAACCATTCTCTATTGGGACATATGTGGAAAGAACATCTTGAATTTAGGATCCACTTAGACGTGAGTTTGGAGTTATCGCTCATTTACACTAATAAGAAATCATCACCGCTTTCATCGACCAAATTAGCACTAGCTACATCTTCCTCGTTACTCTTAACAGCTTTTTTATTTCGCAGTTTATAACAATATGCTTTGACATGACCTAACTTTTTACAATAGTGACACCTTTTGTCTCGTTTCTTTGATGCTACCAAAACGGAAGCTTATCTATCTGCATTGCTATCCAACTAAACTCATAGTTAAGTTTGTCTCTGCTCAACAAATGACCCTTCACATATTCGAACAAGAGTTTGTCTCTGCTATAAATCAGGGTCTCCTTAGAAGACTTGTATGAAGGGAGTAAAGAGTACAATAATAGCATAACTTGATCTTCATTGTCAATGTGAACCTCAAAGTTCTTTAAATCATTTTAAAAAGTAATGAATCGACTGATGTGATCTCTAATAAATTCACTTTCATTCATGTGAAACGTAAATAGAAGTTGTTTCAACACTAAATGATTAGCCAGAGACTTAGTCGCATAAAGTGTTTCTAACTTTTTCCACAAGGCAGATGAGATCTTCTCCATCAATACCTCCTGTAATACCGTATTCGCGAGGCACAACTGGATTGCAGACAAGGCATTTTCATCAAACTCTTCCCATTCTGTTTGATTTAGATTCTCAGGCTTTTTCCATGTAACAACCTTTTTCAATCCGGTTTGAACTAAAATTGCCATCATTCGAACTTACCACAGATTGAAATTTGTCTCACCATCGAACTTCTCAATTTTAAACCTTATTACTGCCATATTTGAACGGGATGGTTTATGAAAATTGAACTAGCTCTGATACGACTTGTTAGGATCAACCCAATTAAGCAACAAGTAAAAAAATAGCAGAATAAATTGAGAAATTGAACACAGAAATTTAACGTGAAAAAACCCCTCCAAAGAGGATAAAAAACTATAGGCGAAGATAATTTTATTATAATGGCAAAAGAACGAAGAGTAAAAAAAAAAGAGATAAAAACTAAACCCCGAAAACTCGAAAACAAAAAACCCTCAAAACGTAAACACAAAATTCTCTAAATGTGTTATGAAATCTAATCTCTAATGGGTATATTTTCTAAGGTTGTAAAAGAACCTATTTATAGGTTAAATTAATAGGTCAAATAAACTATGCTAATAAGTGCTAAATATATTATACTAAAAAATACTAAATCTTCTAGAAAGAAAATATATTTTGTTTAACTTGACTTGCAAATAATCTCTTAGAATTTGGGTCACTCAACTCTAACAAATAATATTTAAAAATATAATATTTTAAATATTTTTAAAAATAAAAAAAAATTATTATCAACATAATAATATTAAGCTTGATTTAAGTTAATTTTTATAAAAAAAATAAAATTATCTATAGATAAGCTCTTTTCCGAAAAATGACTTATGCTTTTCAAAATGGTAAGTCTTATTTTACCTTGACCTTTAAGTCATTTTTCGTTGACTAAACTATTTTCTGTGAAACAAACACAGGAAAATGCAAAAAATATTTTCCGTAAAACCTTTTACATGTAAACAAATGGACCCTAAATAACATAAAGGTAGGTGCAACTTAACAAGTAAATGCCTCTAAAATAGTAGCAAAATTAACAAAGATTAAATATAAAATTAGTACATAAAATTGTCCATTTATCTCATATTGATACTTATAGTTTTTTTTTTAGTCCCAAATTAGTATCTGAACTTTTTTTCGACCCACTGATTTGGCACCTGAATCTAACGAGGTTAAAATTTTATTGACATGGCAATGCTAACTGTCGTAACCATTTTTTGAAAACGGGAATCGACTTTTAAAAATAGGGAGTCGCCACCGATCTTTTTTTGGTGTGATCGGATCACCTTGAGGTGGGTTATTTTAATAAAACATTTTGATTTATTAAAACAACAATTTTGGTCTACGAAATCTGAGAAAACGGGTTCGGGAGTCGGTTACGTGCAAGGAAGGGTTAGCACCCTTGCAACGCCCAAAGTTGGTACCAAATTGATTGATATTGTCCTAATGTTGAAAACTGGAAAATATCTAGGGTAAAAATTTAATTTAAAAAAAATAAAGAAAACGGGTTAATTAAATTGAAATTGAATCTCAAGATTAACTCGTTTCAAAGGGATAAAAGTATCACACCCAACACGTTAGGATATAACACATTTACTCTGACACCGAGATTATCTTTGATCTTCAAAGCGTAAAAAAAAAGGGTATTTGATTATTTAGTTGAACGAAAAAAATCGACACCCAGCACGTTAGGGTGTGATCTTTCGAACTTCTAAACACACAAATATTGCCTTATTATTTTTTTTAGAATGTTTAAAGGATATCGACTTTGCGAAAACGTATTTTTATTTTAAACAACAATTACTTGTCAATATTCGTATTTCATAAAATATCGAACAAAATTATTTAAAAGCAATTATGATGCATTATCATTTAAAATAGGCAATAAAACGATAATAACACAAAATATGGTAAATGATAATTCATATACTAAAGTAATTGTAAATACGTGATGAAGCATAAGCAAATAAAATCAACAACAAACAAATATGAACCTATTTAACGCATACTTAGATAATGGATAAAAAGACACATATATGAGAGAGCCAATATAAACATATATATAGTGATTTGAAATAAATATATAAAATTACATATATAAAAAACAACATAAATAGAATATATTATATAACATAAATAAATTTTAGTTAAAATAATATACGATACAACATTATATAATATACAATTTAAATACATATAATATATATAAAATTGTCTAATGAAAATAATTTTTATCTAAGTAAAAGTAATGAATAATAATTATGAAAATACATATATGTTTATACTGCTAATATACTGGTATATAAATAGTAATATGGACAATTTAATATAATACGAAATAATAAAATAAAAGAAAAGGACAAAAATAAAATAAACAAAGAAAACGGGGTCAAATAGTAATTAAAAAAGAACTGAAAGGATTAAAATAAAACACGCGTTAAACGACAGGGGTTAAAGTTGAAATTATACTAAATTTTAAAAATGAATCGTTTTGACTTAAACCGTTGAAGACCCATAAGATTGAATTGAAACGAAATACGAGTTCTGGGGCCAAATTAAAAATAAAAGAATTTAAATCGAACGGGATTGAAGATAATAAAAACACGGAAGGACTGGAATAGTAATTAGACCATTTGATGAAAACTAGCGGATCCCTTGAACGGGTCGGGTCAACGCGCGGATCTAAGGGGGGCTAACGACGCCGTTTCGCCTCTAGTTTTAAAACCTAAAATTTCCTTCTTTATTTCATTTGCAGACTCCTTTCTTCAAAAATAAACAAAAACAGAGGCTCTCTCTCTCTCTCTCTTTTATGCCCGACGATAGGGCTCCCCTTAGTCCCTCCATCGCACCACCGTGCCACCACTGTATCGGTGGTTGGTGGTGCTCAAAATCGAGCCTTTTGAAAGCCAAACCTTTAATACTCCGTCGCTAACGAAGGAGAGAACACAGACCCCCTTTTCCGACACCAAAGACCGCTACGAAAAGGCCCTCCGACGATGTATCTACGGGGCTCAGGTAAGATTTCCCTTTCCTTTTTTGCCAGTATCATTTTTTTTAGTTTGAATAATAAATAAAAAGGTAAAAGGGATAGTAGATGATAATCGAAAATAAAACAAAGATCGACCTTGATGTTTGTATTCTGTTTTTATTACTGATGATCCGTAGTTCGAAAGAAGGAAAATTCTTTTTCTTTTTTGATTTCTGATAATGTGTAAGAGCCGGATTACAAGGATTCTTCTTGGTTTTTTTGTGATTTTCTGATGGCTTCGTCAAAACGGCCGCGCAAAGACAAAACCCTCCCCCCCTTACATTGAGTTTTCGAGTGGCTTTATAGCCAAAAGGTACAACATTTTTTATTATTCTCCTATTTCGTCCCATATCTTTCTGCTTTGTTGCCTCTATTTCGTTGTCGTTTTCTTCTCTGTTGCTGTGTGTTCTTTGTCCTTGCAGGTGGCCGACAGAGGCAGGTGCGCGCGTGGGTGCTGCGACGCAAGTGGGCAGGTGGTGTCGTTCGAGGTACGGAGAGGAGCGCTGGTGGAGAGGCACGTGCTCATGGGGCGCTGAAGAGGCAGAAGCGTGCGGGACCAAGGCGTCAGATGCGTGCGACGGGGTCGGTGCACGTGGCAGCAGACGAAGGGTCGGTGCGTGTAGTGGAAACGTCAGGAGGCATGCGGCGCTGGCTAGGGTTTCTTGTTTTCCTTTTTCTAATTTGGGCTTGTTGTGGATTGGGCTAGGTTATTGGACTTTGGTTTTGGGTTGGGTTGTTTTATTAAATTTGGGTCTGGTATTGGTTTTGTGGTTGGACCTTGCTGTAAATAAAGACTATGGACTGTTTTATTATTAATGATTGGCTTATTTTGTTTTTTTTTTTTTGTTTATGATTAGGGCTTTATTGTTCTGATGGGCCCGGGCAAAATTGGTTATTACACTAACTACTTACATGTTGCCACGTGTTGCACTCCTAAGGCCCTTTTGACCTTTCATCTTTGTCTTTGTCTTTTTTTTTCATTCTCACTTTCCCTCCTTTTCTTCCATTTTTTTCCTTTTTTCTTTCCCACTCTTCTTAACTATTGCCTTTTTCTTTTTTACTGTCTTCTTCACTGTCTCTGGTCACCAGGGTATCATGAATTTTTCTTTACTTTAGCCCACAACCCGAATTTGAACCTGATAGTCTTTCGATGTCGAAAATATTTACAGAATCCTTAGAAAACTCCACACTGAGGCCCTAAAGATGAACCTCGCTTTACAACAGCCCAGCATCGTTTTTCGTTGTGGTTTAAATGAACGCGTATTGAACCAGTGTGGCGACGCCAGTAATTTGGGTTACAAGTTCTTCACTTGGGCATCGAAACAACCTGGGTATTATGAGCAATATAATCCCTAGCTTGAACGGCAACCATGGATTTCAAATTATTCTTCGGCACGACTTCATCTCTCTGAGAACCAACGCCGCCGCATATTTAAACAAGAAACAAACGGAAAAAAACCCAAAAGCAATCGTATTCCATCACATAGTATAGGTCACGTGTTTAGTATGGTAAATAGAGATTAGCATTCTGTTATGAGGTTAGCATTTTGTTATGAGCTAGCATTCTGTTTCCTATATAATCTGTGTATCAAGATTCATTAAAGGTAAGATTCATTGACACAAATAATTCATCATTTGTTCATAAGTTTAGTAGTCATATTCTTTCATGGTATCAGTCGCTGGTTAACGACTCCTGGCGTGCCGATCATGACCACGCATACCGTTGATCTTGCTCTTGTTGATACTCCTGAGTCTTTCTTCTCAGGTGATCGGGTGGTCAGTTCGTTTCCTCGTCATGAGGTTGTCAAATTGGATGGCAGTACGTTTCTTCAATGGCAAAAGCAAGTCTGACTCATCCTTGTCGGTTATGGCTTAGAAGGATTTCTTGATGGCTCTGTAATTGCTCCTGACAAATTTGTTCAAACTACTGATGGATCTCGTGTTATCAATCCAGCAGTGATAGCATTCAATCAACAAAATAGTTTGCTTACCTCGTGGTTGCTATCCACTATTAATCCTTCGCGTCTTACTTCATTTAATCATGTTGAGACAGCCTCGGGTGTATGGACGATGACCACGAAGCTCTTCGCTGCTGATACTCGCGCCAAACAGTCCCGGTTGCATCATGCTCTACATTCGCTTAGAAAAGGTAATCTCTTGATCTCCGATCTTGTTGATAAGATGCAGGGATTGTGTGCTCTCTTGGAGGCATCGAGATCCTTTGTTTCTGTGGATGACCGAATCGACTTACTTCTGGCGAGTCTTCCCCCTGAGTTTGGTGCCATAATCTCGTCGATCTCTCTGTCTCCGGTCTCCTTGCCTCTTCAACGTGTTGTGGATACCTTGCTCGAGTTCGAACAGTGCCAAGAGCGTGTTGCTCAGGATATTATTGTTGCGGCAAATCTGGTCGAACATTCCTCCTCTGACACGACGGAGGCTCCTGGTCGTGGTGGTTGATCTATCGCTCGTGGATGGGGTCTCGGGTTTCGCCCTCGTGTCCAATGCCAAATCTGTAGCCGCTATGGTCATTTTGCACAACGCTGCTTCTACCGATATCGACGTGATGATCAGACTCGTGACGATCGAAATACTTGGCTTGGCGTTGGTGCGAATTCTGGAAGAGAGAATGTACAGAATGAAAATTGGAATGGTCCAAATTGGGGAACCTATGGTCAATAAAATATTTTTAATTCAAAAGAGGGGTGTGGTTACCAAAATAGTTGGCAGGTGGTGGATAAAGGTGATACACGTGGGCCGCATGGTGCCAGACCACTTTCAAATGGCTTTCCACCTTTTCAATTTGCAAGGCATGATTATGGTGGGCATCTAATGCTCACTTTAATGTTAGGTTTTCTAATAATGCATGGCGTGATTATGGTGGACCCCCTGATGCTTATTTTAATACTCAGTTTGATGGACAATCTGGGCCGCGTGGTCATGTTTCAGCAAGTCCTCATGGGCTGCATGAGATTGGAAATAATCCTGTGCCTCATTGACCGGTTCAAACACGGATTTCAGATGAACGAAATTATTCTACACCTAATGCCTATTGTGCTACTATTCATCCGTCTCGGGAAATTGGTGATCCTGCTATTCCATGTAGCACAAAATTGAGAGCTCGAGTTTTTCCTGTTGATTCCTCTCCATACGACTCCTCTCAATTTGTTGGGCTACCTCCGCGGGTTTCTGACTTACATGCATCTAACTATTTGGATGCCACAGCTTATGATTCAAATTATAACAATACAAATTCGTATGTTCCATTGCCAGTAGGAGGTGTGACTTGGTGCCCAGACTCGGGTGCTACTCACCATGTGTGTCAGAATACATCTGCTCTCAATTCTTCCAATCCGTATACAGGTAACTCGTCACTTAAAATGGGTAATGGCGTCTCTACTAAAATCGCATCTATTGGGAATTCGTTGTTTACTACAGAAAAGAAAGTCTTACACCTATCAAATGTTCTGTGTGTGCCTAACATTCGCAAGAATTTGCTTTCTGTGTCTAAATTTGCTGCAGATAACAAAGTTTATTTCGAATTTCACCCCTCCTATTGTGTGGTTAAGGATATCCAGACGCAGAAAATTTTGTTACGGGGCCGAGTTCGTGATGGACTATAATATTTTTCGCCTAACTTGACGGATGATTTTTCAGTGGTACATAATGCCTCTGTTCAAGACGCTACTTTAAGTAATAATATGTTTACATTGTGGCACAGGAGACTAGGCCATCCTTTTTTCACTATAGTAAAAAATGTTCTTAGTAGATGTCATATTCAATTCAATAAAACTTATGTTGATGAAGTATGTGTAGCATGTCAGCAAGGGAAATCATATAAACTACCGTTCTCACAATCTCTTACAAAGTATGTAGAGTTTTTTGAACTTGTAGTTTCTGATCTCTGGGGACCAGCCTCGGTTTCATCTGAAGGGAATCTTTACTATGTGTCTTTTATTGATATGTGTAGTCGTTTCACATGGATTTATTTGATTAAACGAAAATCTCAAGCTCTCGAGTGTTTTCTACAGTTTCGACAGATGGTTCAGACTCAGTTTGGAAAATGCATTAAGAAGTTTCAAAGTGATTGGGGTGGTGAATTTCGGAATTTTACATCTGTCTTAACCGCACATGGTATTCTTCACCGTTTATCTTGTCCTTATACATCTGAACAAAACGGGGTTGCTGAACGTAAGCATCGACATATTGTGGAGACGGGTATTACATTGTTGGCTCAGGCTAATGTGCCTATGGACTACTGGAGTTATGCTTTTCGTAGTGCCGTACATATCATTAATCGACTACCCACCTCAGTCTTGGATGATCAATCTCTGTATCAATGTCTGTATGGTCATCCACCAGAGTATGAGCATCTCCGAGTATTTCGGTGCTGTTGTTTCCCCTGCTTACGATCGTTTGTTTGACACAAGCTTGACTATCGCTCTCAACCTTCTACGTTTCTTGGGTACAACTCTCAGCACAAAGGTTATTTTTGCTTACTACCGGATGGGAAGATTGTTATGTCCCGTCATGTGATTTTTGATGAACAAAAGTTTTTGTTTTCTTCCTCTGGCACTTCTAATAGTCAGCAGTCCCAACCTATGAACTTTCCTACATATGTTCCTATTGTCAGATCGGATGTTCCTCAAAGTAGTCCAGCACCTTCTGGAGCTTATGAAGATCTCCCTGTTGAATCTATGAATGCTCATCAAAATTCAAGTGGAACTAGTCATTTACCATCTGTCTTGGGCTCTTCAGAAAATGTTCATCAAAATACTAGTCCTTTACCTTCTGTCTTGGGCTCTTCAGGAAATGCTCATCAAAGTTCCAGTGCAACTAGTCCTTTGGGCTCTTCAGAGAACATCAGTGTCTTGCGAAATGCATCAAGCCCCTCAACAGATGGCTCTCTGGAAAGGTTGTCGCATGCAAGAATAGATGAGCCTGTTAACACTCATTCCATGATTACTCGGTCTAAAGTAGGGATATTTAAGCCAAAGGTATTATCTGTTGATATAACTGAGTTTGAGCCTAGTTCGATTGAAGAGGCTCTTGCACGTCCTAAATGGCGACAGGCAGTTCAAGTCGAGTTTGATGCTTTATTATCCAACTCTACCTGGGATCTTGTTTCTCTTCTGTCTGGTCGGAAAGCAATTGGATGCAAATGGTTGTTTAAAGTAAAAAAGAATCCTGACGGATCAGTTGATCGGCGGAAGGCTCGGTTAGTTACAAAAGGATGTTCTCAGGTGCCGGGATGTGATTTCACAGAAACATTCAGTCCAGTCGTCAAACCAGCAACTATACGTGTTATTATTTCTATTGCTGTGTCTCGTGGGTGGCAACTCAGGCAAGTTGATGTTAATAATGCTTTTTTGAATGGCGATTTAACTGATGAAGTTTTCATGCAGCAACCCCCGGGGTTCGTTTGATATGGCTTACATAGTGAACAACTAGTGTGTCGCCTGACTAAGGCCCTCTATGGTTTACGACAAGCTCCTCGGGCCTGGTTTGACAAATTGAGAAAATTTCTGGTTGGTAATGGGTTTACTGTCTCTAAGTCTGATGCTTCCTTGTTTGTCAAAGTTCTTAACGTGTTTACTTTGTATGTTCTTATTTATGTGGATGACATTATTGTCACTGGAGATTCATCTGCTGCAATTGATAGTTTTATTCAGCAGCTTAACGATAAATTTTATCTTAAAGATTTGGGTGAGCTTCATTATTTTCTGGGGGTAGAAGTGAACAAATCTGCTTTTGGTAATCTTCATTTGAGTCAGCAGAAAACATTAAAGAACTTTTTAATCGCTGTTCTATGGCTAATGCAAAACCTGTTCATACACCAATGGTCAGTTCACCTATGATGTCTAAAGATGAAGGTGAACGACTTGCTGATCCAACTGAGTATCGAAGTTTGGCTGGAGCTCTTCAGTATATTGTGTTAACACGACCAGATATTTTGTATGCGGTAAATCGGGTATGTCAGTTCATGCATGCACCCACTACAGTACATATGACAGCTCTTAAACGTATTCTGCGAGATCTACGTGGCACACTGTCTCATGGTCTGGTTTTTCGTCGGTCGGAAAGACTCTCTTTGGTCGGATATGCAGATGCGAACTGGGGCCTTGATTTTGATGATCGTCGCTCCACAACCGGATATTGTGTCTATTTTGGGAATACCCCTATCTCATGGTGTTCCAAGAAACAAGAAGTTGTTTCTTGATCTACAACTGAAGCTGAGTACCGGAGTTTGGCCGGAGCCACTAGTGATGTTGCGTGGCTTGTGTCTCTTTTGTCCAAGTTAAAACTCACCTCTGTTGATGTTCCTACTGTATGGTGTGATAATACTAGTGCTGTTGCTGTTGCAGCTAATCCAGTTCTGCACTCCAAGTTTAAGCATGTTGAACTTGATTTGTTTTTTGTTCGTGAAAAGGTGGCTAATGGAGAGCTGATTGTTGGTGAAGTTCCGGCAAGTGACCAGGTTGCGGATATTCTAACTAAGCCATTACCTATAACCTTGTTTACTCGATTTCGTCATCTTTTTCAGATTGTACCACTAGAAGAAGCTAGATAAATGTTATAGTATAAGTCACGTGTTTAGTAGGGTAAATAGAGGTTAGCATTCTGTTATGAGGTTAGCATTTTGTTATGAGCTAGCATTCTGTTATGAGCTAGCATTCTGTTTCCTATATAATCTGTGTATCAAGATTCATTAAAGGTAAGATTCATTGACACAAATAATTCATCATTTGTTCATAAGTTTAGTAGTCATATTCTTTAACACTCCAAGGTATCGTAGACCCAATCGACGTTTCCACTGACGTTTCAATTGGTTGGCTTGATTCAATGTCTGACGAATAAATCTTCGAGAAATCGGTGTTTCATCAAGCCGCCGTTAAAGGCCAAGTAAAAGGTGTTTGGGTAGTCGGAAGCAAAGGGTATCCATTAATGGATTGGGTTTCAGTCCCTTACGCTCATCAAAATCTAAGTTGGACTCAACACGCATTCAATGAGAAGATCAGAGAGATTGAAAAGATGAGTAAAAAAGCATTCATGAGACAGAAAGAAAGATGGTCGTGTTTGCAGAAAAGGGCTAAAGTTAAGAAGCATTTTTTCATGGTTGTCATTCAAGCTATGGATTATATTGCTAGGTTAAAATGGGGGATGCTTTTTATCTGTTGAAAGAAGACAGTGTGGCCAGGGCAGAAAAAAGAAAAAGAATAAAAGAAGGGAAAAAAAAAACGTCAACAAAATTGGGGAGGAGAAAAAAGTAATTTTATTTTTAAATTATGACATCATCTTGACTTCATTTATATCACTTGTCTCAATATTATTTTATCCTGTGTCCTAAACTCTTAACACGTTAAATTTAATACAATCAGTGGACTAAAAAAACTTTAAGTAAGGCAAAAAAAATTATAAGTATCAATTTCAGAGAAATTTACAAGACTAAATGGTAAAAAAAAGCAAAAAAAAATAAAAAAAAGAAATTTCTGACATAATCAAGTTAGGTCAATCTTGAAAAAAAATTATACTCGAGACTCAACTTATTTTCTTAACAGGCTTTATTTTTTTACCACTCGACCCAATCTATGGGCATGCGTATGTATATAATTTATATATAAAAAAAAAATTCAGGATATCGGTAATAAAAGGGGCTAAATATACAGAATAATCGCTGCGTGACAAGCATTACCAACACCCGGTTCATCTGAACCGGAAGGGATCCGGTTCATTCCTCCTGTTAATTTCACCGAAAAACCAGTATTTTCGTTTTCGTTTCCTTTCTTTCTCTTCCTGAAAACAAAATCCAAAGGAAACCTGATTTTTGTAAAATACAGAGGAAGAGAGGAGACTACAACTTTTAAACGACACCGTCAAGGCCAAGTTCCAATTTTTATTACTTCTTTGTGTTTCCTTTGAAATTCACCCTCCCAAATAAAAACCCCAACTCGTCCGAGCTCCGGAAACAGCTGAGAATCCGATGGACTCTTTGGGTCCGAATCGGTTTGATATCTTCGAAATTTACCGGCAATTTTGTGGTATTTTTTCTTTCAATTTGTTATAAAATTTTACTTCTTTATTCTTTCAATTTGGTTAAGAGATAAAATAATTTTTCCGTTAATTTATTATGGGAAGGTTGGTTCTTTTACATGTGAATCTTTGGGTGAAAATAGATTGGAAATTGGATAAGGGTTTATTTGGGTTACTTTTATTGTCTGATAATTTTGGTAGGAAAGAATTGAAGTTTTTTTTTAATTCAATTTTTGGTCCATCTGAAGTTTAATTATAGAAAAATTAATCTAATTAAGTTACCCCCAAAATTTAATGCAAGAAATGTAATTTGATTTGGTCAAAGAGTTAGTTAAAATGTTTAAAGTTTTTGGTCTTTTACTGATATGCTTGAAGTTTTAGAATTTCAACTTCTCAGAAATTTCTGTGCTGTGATCGGGATGTTACTTAAAAAACAATTTTTCAGAGGGCTGTTGATGTTATTTACTTAACTTTTAAGCTGTCTTGCAGAACTTAGAAGAGGAGATACTTATGTTTGTGGCGAAGAAGGTTACCGACAAGATGAGGAATCACAAAGAGCTAAGTACTCGAGGGACAGATTGAATCAGCTCTTAAAGATGGTGGAGTCAAGGATGCACACAAGGTAATTGGTAGTGAACATGTCTATAATCTGTAGATAGAAGTATATGGAGTTTGGCTTTCCCTCAGGAAGATTAGACAATTGGTTGATGAGTCTTGAAATCAAAGAATCATATTTACGGGATGCCATGTGAACTAATTACCATTCTTCACAGTTTTCGAATCTGCCAATCCCAT
Source organism: Gossypium australe (assembly GCA_005393395.2). NCBI lineage: Eukaryota > Viridiplantae > Streptophyta > Magnoliopsida > Malvales > Malvaceae > Gossypium > Gossypium australe. The sequence goes on along the minus strand of CM016624.1, from coordinate 8,040,431 downwards.
CTTAAGCTTGAGTTTTGAAGATTCTAGCTTGATTCTGATTTGCTTATTGCCATCTTGACCATGATATACATCCTACATGTGTGTAGATTGTTACTATGTCATTTATGATTATGTGATGAGTGAAAAAGAAATATATTATTCCCCAAGACATTATCAAACCTCCGAACAAGATTCTATAGCCAATTTTGTTTATTGGTTATTTGGTCGTATAATTGGTCATACACTAGTGATTGCTTATTGGTTATGTTTCCCTTGACAGGACTGCCATCTTTGATGAACTTCACAAGCTCATGATACAACTAGACTTGACGGTGAGATTCCTTTTCGTTGAATTTCTTTGAGGAACTGGTTTAACTAGTAATTTTAGACTTCAGTATCGAGTATCTTTGAAGGTCTTCATTGTCGGTACACTGATTTTATTTTCTGGTATCATGTTTTCCATACTAAAATTTGGGCTTGCTGTTGTTTCCTGTAGGTGGATTTTTCTGAATTCTCATGCTTCTATGATTTTGTTTTCTTCATGTGCCGAGAAAATGGTCAAAAGAATATTAGTAAGTTATCTCATGCTAATTCGTTAGATGCAAATGCTTGTACTGATTTATCCTTGGAATAACATCGAAGTTATCTAAGTGTAAATTACAAGGAATTTCTTTGGTGTCATATTTAATTCTCTTTCTTTTGGTGTGATCAATAGCTATAAGCAGGGCGGTTGCTGCATGGAGATTAGTGTTAGCTGGCAGATTTCGACTACTTGACAAATGGTGCAACTTCGTTGAGGTATGAACATGACTAATACCAAGAGACTAACACTTTATGCTTGTCTTGGAGACATCTTGCGAAACTACTGGTTGCTGTCCCAATGTAGACCACTTTAACTTTTGGATGAAAATTTCATTAGAATCTTGATATTGGTTATAAATGATTTATTATTACCATGATAGGTCCAACATTCGTTTTATCATATAGGGAGTGACTTGTCTGCTGCTCCAGTTTCAATTGTTAGTGCATGCCAAGCATGTGAAAATGGTTGATAGTGTCTCTCGGGACATATGCTTGTTCTGTTATTGCGTATTGGTTCGAGCTGAAAGCTATATTGCTCCAATTTTCATTTTGGTTGAAGTACTCATGTCTGATATCCGGCACATATTTTGACATGGGTATGGAGATATGGCACTATGGGTATGGAGATATGGCACTCCAAGTATATGGAAAAAACTTGAAAAAAAAAATTGAACATGCTTGTGTTAATCACATATCCATATTCGACACTCATACCATGGGTTGAAAGTATACCTGCTAATGACTACCACCAATCTCTTGATTGAGGCAACGGATGTCTTTGATTTCCTTTCAGGAATATCAGCGTCACAATATTTCAGAGGATACATGGCAGCAAGTTTTAGCATTCAGTAGGTGTGTACATGAAAATCTGGAAGGGTATGATCCTGAAGGTATTAAGTTTCCATAAATCTATCCTTTCGTCTTCTTATGTATTTGTGCCACTTGAATCTTAGTTGTTTGGTTATTTTGCAGGTGCTTGGCCTGTTCTGATTGATGACTTTGTTGAGCACATGTACAGGTTCGCTTTCTATACCTTACATGATCGTAAGGAAAATTTGATGGCCATCTTTTAATTACACAGTTAATTTTGGGCTGCAATTTCGAGTTCTTATTGTGATTGTTTTAGTTTATGTTACTCGAACTCTTCATTGTCCTTTAAGTATCCTTATACAGCACTCGTGTTGGACATATTTGGACATGGGTACAGTTCTTCAAATATACCCCCCAAAAAATAAAAATAAAAATTGAGCATACCCATATTACACACAAACCTTATATCTAGCACTCTCTCTTTACTCCGAGCAATGTAGGTTTTAGTGTTTTGTCATATCATCCTTCTACTTATAATATTTTAATTTTTGTATTTTACTAACTCTTATGTGATCACTTACTCTCATTCATTTTTTTTTTATTTACTGGTAATCATACCTTGTATCATTTGGTTATTCAATATCTCGATCTTCCGAAATTTTCTAATAAAATAGTGCTATTTTATGCACACTATACCTAGATGCCTCAAACCCCTTATCTTTCTACCCCATTGCAGAATTTCAGGATCCAACAAAGATTCAAATGTTCTCTGTTGCTGTGTTGATTCGGAGCCCCAGTTATGTGCATATGAGGACACTTTGCCTGGTATGTTGTATATTAGTTGTCACATTACATTTATGTAAGTTAGCTGCTTATGCGGATTGCAATAGATAACTGATTTTATTATAATAATATCACGTGGCAGGATTAAGAGTATTTCCTGGGATGAAGAGGAAATTGCTCGAATGTCATGATGACGAAATGGAGTCCTCGGATTCGCACTTGTCGGACACACCAGACCTGAATTGCTCATTGAATTCTAAGAGAAGTAGGTTGATTAAACACAGATTGGTTACCCCTGATGCATCTGATGATTGCATGGAAGTTGCTAAACACAGTAGTCCTGTGTGTTGTTCGAAGTCTCCATGTGCAATTGAAGGTTGCCTATCAAAGGGTTTTGCAGGGCTCTTATCGAGTTACTCGTATTTTGCAGTTTGATCGATAAAGAAGACTTCAATTCTCTATTACATAGATAGAGCTCGCACCCTCCGAGTTACAATTATAGAAAAATGTATCCTTTGCAAGCCTATGATTTAGATATATTCATATCTTTGCAACTCGTATTTTTTGGACGATTTTGTGGGTTAATCTCCTATTTTTATCTATGAACGTTTGTGATGTCTGATGCAATATCCCTGTCCTCTTGATCTGTTGCAATTAAAAGAAATATATCTTCAGTTTCTTTTTGCTGAATGTTGAGACAGAAGAGTAAGTCTGGAAAACAGCATTGAACTGGATGTATGTATTTTTATGTTACTCGGATTCAGATGTATGGAGCTTGGATCTGCGTGGATTTGTCAAAAGATTCTTGGGAAGTTATCTTTTCATATTCAAATTTGCATAAATCCAAACACACTTCTATGAAACCACAAAAGAAAAAATATATAGATATTAAGCAACAATGGTACATTCTTCTGCAGGCAGAAGCCATGAATTGTTGAAGAAATTTATTCCTAAAATTTCATATCAAATTAAGTATTTTTCTATACTAAGACGCTAAATTGATAACCATGAGGCTAATTTCAAGCAGCCATGCAACCGACGCCGAATCTAGTCTTTGGAAACACAAGAAACAAGCCACTGCAAATAATCCCCACCATCAGCGGAAAACCCTCCATAACTTGGTCCATTTCCTTCTCATGTCCTGGGAAAACACAGTTGGTAACTCTATGATCCGAGAAAGCGATGGCCACAAACACCAACACCGACATCACAGCATGAACGAAATCAGTAAGTCCAACCTTGTACTTATCATCTTTCGGGGATTCGACTTCAAGACCAGGTTTGAAAAGAGCCAGTCCATTGGGGGTGACGAAACCGTAGTAAACAGTCCCATCGGGGCCTCGGAAACTATCGGTGAAATGGAAGAAGAAGCAAGAGAGTGCGCAAAGGCATAAGAGGGAGTATAGCATTATGGTGGTAACATGGGAACAGTCACCATGGCGATAAACAGAAGGAAGAACCATTTCGAAAGTTAAAAGGGTGCCTGTTGGTAGGAAGTTGACAAGCATGGAAGTCTTGGAAATGGTTTTTTGAACTCCTTTGGCTACCACTTTCCGTTTGCGGCCGGGTTCTGGTGGCAGTCGAGGGAGGGAAGAGAGTGGTGTAGGGTCCTCCTCTGGGGGTGGTGTTGCAGTAGTGTAAACTTTGATGCCAATTCCATGGTGGGTTTGCTCCATTTTGTTTTTCAGATTACAATAACTGCTTGATTGTAAAGAAATAAAGGCTTGGGGGGATATTTAAAACAATAGAAGGTAGTTACTAACCGTTGATATGAATTGATAGCAACGATAAGTATGAATGAAGCAGCCATTCTTGATGGCACTGTGAAAGAAATCCAAATTTGCAGTTATAGGCCGTGGCCCAGGTTAAAAAAACTCGCCTAAGGGGTGCCACTACTATGGGCCGGTTAACACTTTCCCTTCAAACAATAAGTTAGTGTATACCTACAACTTACAATACTGGCGGCAGGAGTGGGAAAATGACAGATTTCACAATTATGATAAAAAGGAAAGCTTGATCTGAATTTGGTAAGGAACCCTCTAAAATTACACTAGAATTTGTTAAATAGTAACAAAATAAGCATATACAAAACTCACCAGTGCATTGGTGTTTATAATTTGCCTATCATGTCTAATACAGATGTATAAGTACCAAATATAGCCACTGCAACACTCATCAAAATGATTAGGCTTACAGCAAAGAATTCGCCATTGAATCTCTGGTAAGTTCCTGATATCTTCAAGTAGAAGACGCATGGTAGCATGACTGAAGCTGTGATACTTAAAAATGCTCCAACTAGGGACATGAGGGAACCGAAAAATGGAACTGCCAGAGCCACCAAAAGCGTGCTGATCACCAGGGTGGTGCCCACAAAGAGGTTGACAACTCGCTTGTCGCAGGGATATCGAATCCAGGCTTTAGTGGCATTCACAATTGGTGTAACCATCAATGCGTATTTGGATATGGGATTGACCAGGGTGGTGTATATTGCAACTCTTGCGCTGAGCTTGTCTGTTGGAAGGTTCAAAGTTATCTGTGATTGAACATCTGATCCGAACATTAAGTAGCCGAAAATCGCCATTGATGAGTAACAGATGGTACACAAGACAAAGCATACAACCAGGACCTAAAAAAAAAACAGACAAGTTCCTTATTTCAGAACCCTGTTTATTGGAAAAAAAAAATTGGAAATGTGAGGCTGAGGATGAAGATACTCACATTGGAGAATTGATGCCTTTTTTTCATTGAAGTGTAAAGGGTAGGGAAGACTGGATGAGAGCAATAACAGAAGGCATATAAGCTGACAGCAGTGGGGATTCCACCCCAGTTTATGAGTGTTCCCTTGTGTTGAAACCCAATACCTTCAAATGCACCCGTCCAGATGACTGAACCCAAGATGACCGCAGAAGCCAAAACCCCACTTGCTGAGACAAAAGAAAGAAGGCTCAAGTTATCCAACCAAACAGTAGGCAATATTATGAGAGCTACAATTATAATAAACCCTTTTTGGCCTCCCACTGTTACTCCTGCAACTTCAAACTCCATATCAGGTAACAAATTCTGCAAGTTATCTCCTTCAAGAATCAAAAATCCCGTCGCCACCAAGTAGAGCTCGATATACATAACAACTGATGCTATCACTCTCCCTTTGTTCCCAAATGCTCGCTCCCCTATGTCTGGATAAGTTCTGATTCTTGGATCTGCATCCATACATCTTTGAATTAACAAGCCTGCGTAGAATGCAGCAGTGGCAATGGCGAAAAGAAGAACCAAACTCAGCCATCCCCCTGATGCCAGTGCATATGAGATTGATAATATCCCTACTCCTGCATATAGTTGAAAACAACAACAAAGGGTTCTTGAGATATAAATAAATAAACCAAATGAATATGTTCAAAGAGAAAAAAAAAAAAAGAAAAAAGTATCAAATACTTGTCGCCAACTGCTATAGTGCTATGGTTGTTCCTTAAATCACATAGATGGGTGGAATTCCTAACCATTAAGCAGATAAATAAATAAGAAAGGGTAGTGGGAAACAGGAGCAGGGGAAGGAAGTAAAGTGAACCTGAAAGAGCATTAAGTCCATTGAAACAGGTTCTGAAAACATTGACAGTGCTGGCACTGGTGTCAGTGTGATGAGCAGAATTTGGATCCAAGACCTCTATTTTGCTTCGTAACACATCCTTATGATCATCCTCAAGAAGAGGCACCGTCAAGGATACTTCCTCATGTGTCATCGCCGCCTTCTTGAGTGAAGAAACAGAGATAAAGCTCAATGATACTGCTTGAAACAAGTAAAAGAACAATAATAAAGTAGTACGGCTGCTTGTTTGACACTTCTCCTTCTAAATAATGTAAATCTTTTTTTCTTTTTTGCTTTTAAAAATATCGGCGTCTATTAATTAAGTTGGAGCTAGACTCGTCCTTGTAGGAGAGAATATTCAAAAATTATTTTGTTTTTATTGTAATAAATATTGATAATAACAAAGGTTAAAAATTATAATCGGACAAACAACATATATGGTGAACTTGTAATGCACACCGTCCAATATTTTGTGACTTTGTCTTTTCTTTTCCAGATTATTGAAATTAAAAAATATTCCATCTTACCCCTATTCTCATCAGTATTATTTTTAATATAGTAAAAAGTGAGTACGAATGTAAATTTATAAATTATTTTAGATAGTACATAAAAAAAAATTAAAGAAAACATGTGCGACTTTAAAGTAAACACGTTATGGCCTCCTTTCTTGAATACCCAAGTCCTCAAATTTCAACTTTGTTTCAATCTTTCCACTCTACGTGACAGCTTTGAAAGCCTTTTTCTGACAATTATTATACAATAATTTTTTTAACTTGAAATATAATTATTGTTTAAATAGAAATTTTATAAAATGGATCATTAAATTATAAATTACATACAATATAGAACACACTGTCAAATTTGTCTACCTCCTACTGTCATTTAGGGCGGCCCGGGACATGATGAGACACCTTAGAGGCTAAGACCCCTCCGGGACATGTTGAGACACCTTAGAGGCTCAGACCCCTCCGGGACATGATGACACACCTTATAGGCTCAGACCCCTCCACGATTTTAATTATTGTATACATCTATAAAGTTTTTTTTTTGGCCAAATGACCCAAATATAAATAAAAATATTATTTACGGAAAAGAGTCGGTTTTATTAAAATTTACGAAAAATAGTCGTTCCTCACAAAATATGTCCACATCAGTGCATTTTGTGGAGATGCAGCAAAAAAAAAAAACCTATGGGGGAGCGTTTTTGCCACATCAACACAAAGCGCGCTGACGAGGACGCGCTTTGCTGATTGGCAAAAGCGCTCCCTATAGACACGTTTTAGCCCGTGTTTTTTTAAAAAAAATATTCTCAAATTTTTTAAAAATTTATTAGAATAAACCTTTATAAAGGCTCAAAGTGGCAACACTATTTTTTTTAAGGTGTCATCAATTAATAAGGAAATATAACTTACAAAGGAAATTTTTATATAGACCCAAAGTCTCATCTCCTTTGTTTTCTTGAGCAAAGTGAGATATGAGATATGTGTATATATAGACTCATGAATAGTTTTGCAACTTGTTCTTAAACAATGTTGGATTCCTTCCTCTTTTAACTAACAACATGAAATGACATGCTACACTATATTTGATTTTTTTTTTACAAAACAATTTCTTTTTTTTTTTTATATTTTGTTAACATTTTATTATATTATAAAATTATAATATGAAAGAGGAAGTACTGGCAACAGAAGGTAATTTTGAGTAAACCCCAAGAATATTATCAAACATTATGTTGAATCCTCCTGTGTGGGTAGATGAAAGGAAATGAAAGTTTCCAATAGAACTTCAATAAATTGCCCTTTTCTCCATTTGCATGACCCAGCTGTTATAAGCACAACAGATTACTTCACAGCCAGAGAAACCTGTTTTTAAAGCTAAGGCCTCGTATTCCTTTAGGGTTCTCTCCTTGCCCCCCGGGGTTTGAGCTAACATAAACAGATCTTGTTCACAGACAATGTTAGAAGAAACACTGGTATCGAGAACCTCGGGTAAGATAGATTCCACAATAATATCTTTCCCACCATTAGGGAGAGCTTCCCAACAATTATTGAGAAGCTTCAAGCAATGTTTATCACTCCAATCATGGAGTATCCACTGCAAATTTCATAAAGTTACTAAGCTAAATAGATTTCACAACTTCTACATTTATCAATTATGATAAGAAGATAGAAAAAAAAAAGTTCTCCATTTACTAAGCTATAGGACATAAAGGCTTACCTTTAAGAAAATAGCATCACCTTTTGGAACACTTTCAAACATATCTCCGCCAACATGCTCAACACCTATATTGTTGGAAAAATATGTGATGTAAGAAAGAAAAATTTAGAACAAGATGCGTAATCACTTTCTTTAATGCTATAAGTTTCCCTCTAAGATACAACAAGTCAAAACAATATAGCAGAGTAGCAAAAGGTATATCAATATGGTTTTTTTTTTTTTGTATAAGCCACAAAAAAGGGATCTGTTCAAGAACAAACACTTTTTTTTTTATTTCACATCTTTTCAAAAAGGTTAACCCTGTTAATAGAATATTACCTTAACTAATTATTCATGCATGCAGTTTTGGCAATGTAATTATTCATGTATGCAATTATTTTTGGTAAAATAATATGTGTAAAGATAGAAAATTTTTTAGAGTGGTTGAAATTAAATTATATATTTCATAGAAGTTAAAATGTAATATTTTATCACTGTATTGATTTATATTTTGATAGGTTTTGAAAGGATTAAATCGAAATTCTAACATTTTGGGAGCAAATTATAATTTTATCATATATTAACTTAAAATTTTATAATTTTTGAAATTAAAGTAACAATTTTCCATTTTGAGGGCTAGAGCCTTGCCCCTCCCTTCCCTTGAATATATTAATTATAATATAAAAAAAATAATTGCACCACTAAACTCAAACCAAAGTGCTTATCCTCAAATATATAAATCCCACTTTAGATGAGCTAGAAACATTTTAACTTGTTCATTTCTTAGCAGTGTGGGTTTACTCATCTTTGCCAACTACCATGCAGAACATAATTTGAGATGAATTAGTTTATCATAAATTAATAGAAGATAGAATTATATAGACTTAAACAAGAAAGAAAATGATATTGTTCTGTAGTTTGCTTGTGGTTTCAAGTGCTTACTGTTAAGGCATGTAAAGAGAAAACAGCATAACTAAAAGCATTTCCCAGCGATGGTAATGCTTTAAATTAACACAGATTCATATCAGATTGGACTAACAAGTATCCCATAATTTCATATAGATTTCATATAGATCTCAAAACATAATTTTATAACATAATAAAATGTTAACAAAATATAAAAAAAGAGAAATTGTTTTGTGAAAAAAAAAATCAAATATAGTGTAGCCTTTAATCTCATGTTGTTAGTTAAAAGAGGAAGGAATCCCACATTATTTAGGAACAAGCTGCAAAACTATTTATGAGTCTATATATACACATATCTCATATCCCACTTTGCTCAAGAAAACAAGGGAAATGAGACTTTGGGTCTATATAAAGATTTCATTTGTAAGTTATATTTCCTTATTAATTGATGACACCTTAAAAAAATGGTGTTGTCATTTTGAGCCTTTATAAAGGTTTATTCTCGTAAATTTTTAAAAAATTCGAGAATAGTTTTTTTTTTAAAAAAAACACGGGTTAAAACGCGTCTATGGGGGAGCGCTTTTGCCACATCAGCAAAGTGCGTCCCCGTCAGTGCGCTTTGTGCTGATGTGGCGAAAGGGCTCCCTCAGGGGCGCGCTTTCCTGATGCATCTCCACAAAACGCGTTGATGTGGATTCGTTTTGTGGGGAAACGACCCTTTTTCGAAAATATTAATGATGAGAAGGTTGTTACCGGGAAAATTTCAATCTATGGCAAATTTCAATCTATGGCAAGTTCGGATGATGGCAATTCTAGTTCAATCCGGTTCGAAAAAGGTTGTTACCGGGAAAAAGCCTGAGAATCTAAATAAAACAGAATGTGAAGAGCTTGATGAAAAGGCCTTGTCTACAATCCAATTGTGCCTCGCGAATACGGTATTGCAGGAGGTATTGATGGAGAAAACCTCATCCACCTTATGGAAAAGGTTAGAAACTCTTTATGCGACTAAGTCTCTGGCTAACCGTTTAGTGTTGAAACAACGTCTATTTACGTTTCGCATGAACGAATGTGAGCTTCTTAGAGATCACATCAGTCAATTCATTACTCTTTTAAATGATTTAAAGAATGTTGAGGTTCATATTGACGATGAAGATCAAGCTATGCTATTATTGTGCTATTTACCCCTTCATACAAGTCTTTCAGGGAGACCCTAATTTATGGCAGAGACAAACTCTCGTTCGAAGATGTGAAGGGTCATTTGTTGAGTAAAGACAAACTCGACAATGAGTTTGGTTTGGATAGCAAGACAGATAAGCAAGCTTCCGTTTTGGTAGCATCAAAGAAACGAGACAAAAGGTGTCGTTATTGTAAAAAGTTAGGTCATGTCAAAGCAGATTGTTATAAACTGCGAAATAAAAGAGCTGCTGAGAGTAACGAGGAAGATGTAGCTGGTGCTAATTTGGTCGATAAAAGCAGTGATGATTTCTTGTTAGTGTCAACGAGCGATAACTCCAAGCTCACGTCCAAGTGGATCCTAGATTCGGGATGTTCTTTCCACATGTGTCCCATTAGAGAATGGTTCTCCACATACAGTTCAGTTGAAGGTGGAGTTGTGCGCATGGGAAACCATTCATCTAGTAAGGTAATTGGTATTGGTACTGTTAAAATTAGGATACACGATGAGACGATTAGGACACTCTCAGATGTCAGGTATGTACCTAATTTACGAAAGAATCTCATCTCATTGAGTAGTTTAGACTTGAAAGGATGCAGAATCAGCATCGAGTCGGGCGGCATTAAAGTATCTCGTGGAGCTCTCGTTTTGTTAAAAGGTAAAAAAACTGGCAAACTTTATATTCTGGAAGGTTCTACTGTGACCGGTGAAATCGGATGCCCCTCGTCCGTTACAGAGTCGAAGTCAACTCGTTTGAAGCGGAGGCAACTTGTTCATAGGAGGGAAAAATGTATGACCGTTTCATTGAAGAGAGGTTCTCTTTTGGATGCAGGTTTTGAAAAGTTAGGGCACTGTGTTCATGAAAATTAGACCCGGGTTAGTTTTGATTTGGCAGTGCACAAGTTGAAGGCTAGAAGTCTTCCAGCTTCTAAGCACAGATTCGACTCAGTTAATTCCCTGCATAGTTCAAGATAGGCCCATGGCGGGCTTTGGCAAAGATGGCGTTGTAAGAATTCGTGTCAAGGTGGAGATTGTTAGAGTTGTGTGACCCAAATTCTAAGAGATTGCTTGCAAGTCAAGTTAAACAAAATATATATTCTTTCTAGAAGATTTAGTATTTATTAGTATGATATATTTAGCATTTATTAGCATAATTTGTTTGACTTGACAATTTAGCCTATAAATAGGCTCTTTTACAACCTTAGAATATACACCTATTAGAGATTAGAACTCATAACACATTTAGAGAATTTTGTGTTTACGTTTTGAGGGTTCTTTGTTTTCGGGTTTTTTGGGGTTTAGTTTTTATCTCCATCTTTTGTATTCTTCATTCTGTTGCCATTATAGTAAAATTATCTTTGCCCGTGGTTTTTTATCCTCTTCGGAGGAGTTTTTCCACGTTAAATTTTTGTGTTCAATTTCTCAATTTCTTTTGCTATTTTTACTTGCTCGTTGCTTAATCGGGACGATCCTAACAATATATATATTATAAAATTAGTCCAAAGATTGACAAGAAAAAGATGGTTTTCATCATTTTAAGATATTCTTATATAAAATTTTAGTAAATATTTTCTTTTACATAATTTGGTTCCATCAAAATTGTTTTTTAGTTACCCACATCATTAATGTGTCATAATTTAATAAATCTTAACATGTTTATTATTTTTTGCTTTTGAGTCAAAATTGTAATATTAATGTTGGTGGTGGTTGGTATTGCTGGATCTTATCCTGGTGTTGTCCCCACTTGCCTCACTTCCACTAAATTAGGGGATAATAGAGTGAGATGAAAATTAGGCAGAGGGGTGGATGAATTGTTGAGGTAAAGAATGTGTTCAAATTTGGTTATGCTATTGATGAGTTTGGGAAGAAAAAGAAACAGTTAAAATGTGATTTGTTATTTTCTGGTATGAGAGTGGCACCACTCTTTCAACACATCTTCTGCAATAATTTCAACCATCCACCCAGCCAGGGGAATGTCCCTTTCACTCACATGTCTTTAATGGAAATGGAACTGTGGATGTATGACTCACCCAATATTTTTGTTTGAACTCTGAATTTGTTTTTAAGGTAAAAAACTAGACCCTGATTTGAGAAGACAATTCCATCCCAAAAAGAAAATAAATTTATAGGTGAACATTACTCATTAGTTTTGTTTTTCATTTTGAACAGCTAGTGGCATGGGGATAAATTTTGAAAGGGTTGGCTTCATTAACGCCATGCGTATAGCACTACAACTCTACTTGGAGAGAAAATAACCTAAAAACCACTAAAATTGCTACATTAATTCAATTTAATCTCACTTAACTCAAACGACCAATATAACTAGTGCAATTCAAATCCAAGCCATACTTAGAATAATAAACACCATTAAACATCAAACCATCATATGTGGTTCATATCACTTAACTCTTTAATACAATTTATATACTCGATATCCAAGTTTTTATATATAATTAAAAATAAAGCTTTTTTCGAAAATAATATACAAAAAGTTAATTACTAAAATAATGCATGTGGATCCCAAATAACCATGATGGCTAAGATTCCAATATGTAAGGTCTATGAAGCATCTCATAAACAATAATGTAATAGAGCATCAATAGAGATTCATCAATAATTAGATGAATATCTCTTCATTGAAGAAAAAATCAGTTTTAACTTAAGTCAATATGATTTAGAAGGTTGACTTAATAATAAAATTTATTTTATTAATAAATAGAAATATTTAATTAAGATTCCATTAGAGAATTCAGATCTAAGTATTAATCAAGAGCGATGGAGACAACGGAATCCGTAAATACAATTTGGGGGTGACAATGATTTATTTATTCTATCAAAATCAAACATGATAGTATCTTAAACCTAAATTGACAATTGACACGCCGATTTAGGGTTTTCATGCACGCTCCAAAAATTAAAATAGAAATTTTCTCTTTTCTTTTCCCTTGCACTTTCCCACTCGTATTAGTTTTTCCTTTCTTTTTTAATATATTTTTAAAATATAAATATTAAAAATATAAATAAAAAATAAATATAATAATAGTTAAAATATCATTTTAAAATTATTTCTTAATCATAATTCTAAAAAAAACCAGAAATTTCTAAAAAATCCTTAAAATTCATAATTTTTTAAATTATATAATTTTAAATTACCATTATTTTTAAAAAAATCATAAAATTCTTAATAATACAATATTTTTATTTTTTACTGAAATAGATCTAAAATATACTATTTAAACTGAAATTGATTTCTATTTTTTTTGGAAGAGATTATTGGGGTCTCCAACATAGTTGAAAATCTTAATTTGCCACATTCACCAAGAAATAAATGCAGATGTTATATATATTGAAGTGTCAGAAAATGATAATCTATATAACTTTGGAGAGATAATCTACTCATTAATTAATCAATATCAGATCTCACTTCCCATCTAATATTTAACAGACTAAATTATAAAAATAGTTACTTTTGTTTGCCTCAACTTACATTTTAGTCGTTTATGTTTGAAATATTACGTTTTAGTCATTTACGTTATCGTTTTGTTACGAAATGGTTACTCTGCCATTAAGATCTGTTACCTCCCAAACAACAGGCGTGACAGGTAAAATAGATTTTAAATGCCAATATGAATATCTAACCAAGTAGAATAAAAATCTATTTTCATAGTCATCTCTGTTAAATCGAAAGAGTAGAAATCAAATTCAGTGTTCCATCAATCGGTTGGATTTTTTATTTAAAATGGAAGAATAAAGGATCAATTCAGTAGAGGGTTCAGGCATGGATTACAATAAGTAATGGGTTTTTTTGTTCTTTCCCTAGGTTTTTGGTTCAAATATTATGGGTTTTTTTTTTTTTTTGTAAAAAGGTGGTTAATCTTTTTATGTTTTTCTATATATGTGGTAGACAAAAAGAACTTGCTTCGTCTTTGTTTACTTGTGTATTGTGGGCAACCACAATAGTACGCAGGTATAGAGGTTGGTGCGTCCATTTCTTATTCTTCTTCTTCTTCTCTTATCTTTTCTGATGGTAACAAAAAATCCCAACTATTGCTTCCTTTTAAACTAGAGAAAATCAAATTTTAGGGCAAAATTTTGTATTCTATTTCCATTAAAAGAAATTAACTTTTCTCGTCTCAACTAGATATCCACGTACACATTTAAAACTCATTTTAACTGTCATGTCGAACTATTGTTTGGGAGATAATAGATCTTAACGACGGAGTGATCATTTTATAACAAAACAATAACATAACATTTTAAACATACGTGATTAAAATGTAACATGAAATAAACAAAATTCACTATTTTAATAGTTTAGTACGAGACATTCAGATTTCCGTTGCCAGAGTATGCTCCACCAACTTTTTATATTAATATACACTATATCAGGTAACATTCAATTATTTGTATAAAATTTATTATTAATTAAATCATAAATATAGGAGTAAGTAATTATATTTTCAGTTTGATCCTTATATTTTGTTTATTTTAAATCGTTTTAAATTGTTTTCTTTGAAAATTTTATATTAAAATATAGAACTGACAAAAATACTATTATAATAATATTTATTACATTGGATTAATTTCTAAGAGCAATTTAATAAAAAAATTTAATAATATAAATTCAAATTCATCATTTTATTTAAAGATACAGATCTAGTTTATCGCTCATTTCCTTTTTCGGCAAATTAACGGTTAAAGCTAAATATTATCCTTGGCTTAGAATTTGCCTGAATATTTACAAACAAATTCCTCCAAATTTAAAGATATATGTTGGGTCCTGCATATATAATCCCATGAATAATTCCAGTATTCAGCTATTAGATTATGCATTTTTGTTATTATATATATTTAAATTAAAAATCTGTTTGGATAACACAAAGTAATTAGATAAAAGTGTAATTACTCGATAGTAATTAGATTTTCTTGTAATTCCAAATAATTTTAATTCCCTAAAAATGTTTAGCTGATAGAATGTAACATTTCGTCACTGAGTTACCAAGAGACCACTTGGATGGCCGTTTACTTCTAGTGCGGTGTGTTTAGCTTTTTTTTTTTGTCTCACGCTACAGTATCGTTATAGTATCTAATCTCGGCAGCCTTGTAATCTAGAAGAGCTTAACTCAAATTAACAACCTCAATCGTGTTGGTCATTTAAATCCGATCACTATCTTCCTTAACAAAATCCAATTGGCATTTTCCCACCTAGACATGCCAATTTGTTTGCGAGAATCTGAACGTGGTAGATGACAGACTCGTTTTCCCAACTGTACACCAAATAACTCCAATCTAACACGCGCTTTTTGAGTTGAAATTGAATTAACTTTAAGGGACAATTGTAACTATCCCATATTTCGGAGAGATAATGGATTATTGTGTTTTAATGTTTTAGCACAAGTTCATTTCTCACGATTCTCGATTGAAGTGATAACCGATCTAAAGCTAAATAGAGATTAGTTAAGTATGAAATTAATCATACTTGATTGGATTATAAAAGTGGATTTTAAAGAACGATAATAGGTGAAGAAGGGAAAGGACTAAAAAGTCAATTGCACCAAAATATAAAAAGTGAAAAGAAATGGCAGAATGCTTGACGCAAGAATATGCTAATTGCATTTTTAAATTCAAATGTGTGTTATCATGCCACAATTATAAGCCTTCATATCAAAGAGCCAATTTCACATTATTTACTCTTAGAATCATGCTTAACAACTCACCATAATATCAGATTTTCTAAATATAGAATTTGTCAAAGTCAAAAGTCTAATATTTTTTTATTAGCCCAAAAATAATTTTGCAATATTTAATTCAGCCCCACAAATTGCTTTTTGTTCCAATTTAGCCTGATTTTGCTTGTTTTTGAATTTTGACACTCCAATTGCGTTCTTGATAAAATTTAAGTAATAAATCATAAGCTTAGTAACATTCTATTAAAAAATTGACAAAAAATAGGTACAGTAAATACATAAAATTAGCTTGCTATCACACACAATTGTCACGTTGAACAATCCTTTGAATCATATAAACACATACACTATACTTTCATTCCATAAATTCACATAACACAAACATATCACATATTCACAATACTTTACACATTTGATTTCAACTTACTTTCATTAAGCACTTTACTTTTACATCACACTTCATTTAAATATTTTATCTCACCATTTTAGTTCACATAGTATGTTTTGAACATTTTATAATTTAATCCTTAGATTCATGAAAATTCATTATTCACCAATATAACACTTCAATATCACTTTTCACTTCATTTACTATCACTTAACATTTTATTTAAACCATTTTTTATAATATTTATTCACATATCAAAATTTACACTCTATTCGATTTGGTCCTCTCTACAACAATTTCACTATGCTACTACATCTATTCACTTATCAATTAATGACAAAGTTTTTTTTTTCACTCTTTATAATTTAATCTATAGTTCTATGGATTTTATTAATCACTAAATTATCACTTTATTATTTCTTACATTACTAACATATATTTAATTACATATTCACTACAAAATTCAAATACTTATTCAATAATCATAACTATATCTTATTTAATTATTTCATATTAAAATATAAATACTCAAATATCAAATCAAAATAAACAAACTTGAATTCAATTAATTACTGACCTATTTCTTCACTTGAATTCAACCTTTCTCTTCACTTTCCTGTTCTTTTCATTCACTTTCTTCTTCATCTAAGTAGTCTTCAATATAGAAAATATTTCAATAGAATTCTAGGAAATGAAATTAGGCTATGGTTTTAGAGAAAAAATCAAGAAAAATCCATGGGAAAAATTTTCTTTTCTTTCTTCCTTTTTTTTCTTTTCCTTTTCTTTCCCTTTTATTTATTTTTTTCTTCAGATGATGCTTGCTGCCATTTCACTTCCCAAATAGTGTAGGAAATTCTATATTTTTCTTTTTATTTCAATTTCATCCTTTTATTTTCAATTTTTAATTTTCAATCAAATCTCAACACTTTTCAACCTTAATTTCCGTAGCTTTCCACCTCATTAGCTATGGGATTTTAATCCCATCATTATGTCCCTAAATATCAATTAAAAATGAAAATTTTGCATTTAGGTTCCTCCCCCATAAAATAGGAAATTTTCACTTTAGTCTCTATACTTTTCTACTTTATTCAATTTAGCTCCTATCTTGATTTTACAACTCCATTTCACATTCATACAAAAAATTTCTTCAAATTTCGCCCCTTTTCAAAAATGGTAAATTTTCACTTTTAATTCTTACTAAATTTCATTATTCATGCATTTCGTCCCGATACTTAATTCGCCTTTTAAATACTTATCATTTCTTAAAGACTAAAAATTTTGGTATTACACATAGTGTAATTACAACAAAATCTTATATGTCATGTTTGGTAGTATAAAATTGTAATTTCACAATTACATAATTTATATTTTTAAAAATATTAATTATTATAAATTTATCAGTATGATATAAGAATATATAAATAAAAAAAATTAAAATCAAATCATCATATGTAATATGTTAGTCCAAGAAAGTAGTTGATAGTACAATTACTAATAAAATAAGAATAAAAATAAATATCATATGCAATTTTATCTAATTCCTTTTTAACATTTAACATATACTCTATTATTCCTTATCATCATTTGTTGGCCATTGACCAAGTTCATCATCATCATCATCTAAATTTGAATTTGAACATGTGTTTGTATCACTAAGATTATTAAGATCTCTTTCTTCCATGTACTCTTGTCATCCACAGTCTCAATATGATATATGTTACAATGTATATCCTTTTAAAATATAGTTTCTTTGAGATTGACTAGAATATAATATGTTAATTATCACTCTGTTCCTTCAAATAACAATGTATTAACTCTTCTAGATCTTTGAATTAATTTTATACTTATGAAAGAATAGCATGTTTCATCGCCACATTAAACAAAAGGTACAATATATTAGCTCTTCTAGATCCTTAAATTAATTATGTACTACTAAAGTTTGGTTTGTTTCATTACCAAACAAGAAAAAAGCTTATTCTTCTTTTTTATCCCTAAGGATAGGATACACTGTTGTATTGTCTACAGGACATATGTTTCCTTCCTTTTAAGGAATACTAATTGAATAATAAGATATTCATGTGTATGGCAAGTATTAAACCAACAACTTTTCATAAATTGTCTCTCTTCTTTAAAAGGTTATATTGAGAACTCTTATTACTCTCTTATTTATCTCTATGTTTCCACTTCTAGTGGCCAAAAGTAATTATTACTAGAAGGATATCCAAGAATCAACTAATGGGTGTCATAATTCACTAAAAGGATGAAATTCATACATTTAGAAATTTCATCTTTAACAAAATACATACAATCCTAAGGAATATGACCATTAATATTACATATAAATATCAAAATAAAATCATATACTTAAAGTTTAGTAATGAATAGCAAATAAATTGCATCAACAGGTTCCTTGATATAGATTATAGAAATCCTAAAAATTGATATGCTAACTGTAACATCCCGAATTAGGGGTCATTTGCAATTTAATTGTTTTCATGTGTTTTCCTAAAGAAATGTTTATGTATTGGTTGTTTGATACATTCTGGGGTTTGGTTATAAAACCGGGCTAGGTGTGACTTAGGGCTGAAATTTTCTTTTAATGCCTAAGAAGAAAAAGCTAAGTAAGGAAGCTTTAAATATTTGTTGGTGCGAAGCATGACACAAGGAAGTGGCTGGTGGAGTGGTTAGGGCGCTGCCTAGGGAGCTAGAAGGTGCGGCAGAACAGGGGTTCGAACCCCAGGAATCGCGTTGGGGAGTTTTTATTTTTGGCGTTGAAGGAGAGCTAGGTGAAGGAAGGTTTAAAAATATTTTCGGCGAGGTTATGGCATGAAAGTCGGCCTGGCAATGTGGCTTGGGAGCGCCACTTAGGGACCTGGGTGCAAGGGACTCGGGTTCGAGTCAAGAGGGACGCAAGGTGTTTTATTTTTTTTGGTTTTGGCATTGAGACAAGGGAGCTGGGGAAAGAAGCCTTAAAAGAAATTGTAGGGGGTTTATATCACAAATAAACGCCTTGGCAAAGTGGCCTGGGGTGTTACTTGTAAGCAGTTCCAGCTAGTCCGAGGTTCGAGTGGCGTAGAAAGCAAAAAGGTGTGTTTTATTTTTGGCCTGGCGTTAAAGCAAAGGCAAGCCTAAGAGGGAACGCTTAAAGGAAACGGGCGACGAGTTATGTCACAAAAGGTACCTTGGCCAAGTGGCTAAGGGCGCTGCTTGGGGGTGTCTTCTTCAGGTCTTGGGTTCGAGACCTTGGGGCAGCACCTGAATGGAATTTTCCTTTTTGGCCGGCGTGAGTAATGGCCGACGCATGGGCTCAAAGTTAGATGAAGGCATGTGCTTTTGTTTTCAATGTTGTTGCATAGTATGGGTATAATTTTTATTTTATTCTAATTATTGGAAGAAGGAAATAAGTGATGGGCATACTTATTAAACAAAGTTTTATATTTTTTTAAACGGTGATGGGTTTTATGGCATGGGGAATTATTTTATTTTATGTACTTATTTTAATGGAAGATGGGGAAATTGTTAAACAATGTTTTCTTCCAAATGTGATGGGCAATTATCACAAAAAGAAATAGAAGCATGGCCAAAATTCCTTGTTTGTCTTTCTTTTCTTGCCATTGTTCTTGGCTGAAATTGGGACTCCATGGGGGCTTGCTTGGTCGGCCTTGAGCTAGCAAGGGAGGTGCCGAAACTCCTTGAATTGTTTTTCCTTTCTTTCTAACTTACCCTTGGCCGAAATAGGGGGACTCCAAGAGCTTGAGGTTCGGTTTTGGAAGGAGGTTTAGGGTGGTATTTTCGGCTCTGTGGTATGCTTATTTTGTGTGCCAAGGTTGCTTCTTTTTCCCTCTTTTATTTCCTTTGGAATAGTCGAATTTTTCCTTGCCATTAGAGCATAGGCCGAAACCCCCCCAAAGGAAGGTGCGGTCAATTTCGAAGGGTGGTAAGTACTCCTTTTTTTGGCATACGGCTCCTTTACTTTTTATTTTGAGTGCCGAAAGTTTGAGAACGGGCCTTGTAAGGTTGGCCAAATGTGTATAGTGTCCTAATAATGTATCCTTTTGTATGTAGCCGACGCTAGGGTGCTTGGAAGGAGTCTTTCGGGTTTTGAGTCTTCAAGGTAAGTGGTTGTTTATATTAGACTATGGGCCAAGTATGGCATTTAAGTGGTAACTGCACGTGTGCACTATGATTTTAGGGGGCTGGTCGGCAAAGGAAAACGGAGGCTTCCGGGATTTCGTTTTGTTTTGGTAAGCAATAGTAAGTTCGGACCAAAGCGTTTCACGTACGACATATCTTTAGGGATTTTTGTTGGTAGCCGAATAGCCTATGTTATTAACTTGGGTGTGGCCGAATGGCCTTGTTAATGACCCTATGGTTTGACCTAATGTAGGAGCAAGGGATCTAGTGCGGTAGATCGATTCTTCGGGTTTTCGTTATTGAGTAGTTCGGGATTCGCTTAGACTTACGTTTAAACAGGTGTGTAAGCTCTTACACACTTTACTAGTATAGACTGTTATTATGATGATCTATATAACCTCTCATGTAGTAACTTTGCCTTGTGGGCATAAGCTTGGATTTTGGGTAAGTCCCCTATTACTTGATCTGTGATGTATGTTGTGTATGCCATCATATGCTGTTAAATGCTACGCTATATACAAATGCATGATACATGGGATCATGATACTTGTTATGTGAGCATGATGATGGTGAGATTGATGAGAGGAGGGAGATGATCTCTATGGATTGTCACCAGTGGTTTGGTACCACACGATGGGTTGGCCCCATCATTTGATATTCGTGACTTCGGTCACCAGTGGTTTGGCACCACCAGTGGTTTTGACCACACTGTTAATATAATTTGTGACTAAGTCCCAGTGGTTTGGCACCACCAGTGGTTTGGCACCACATATTGATATTTGTGACTTCGGTCACCAGTGGTTTGGCACCACATATTGATATTTGTGACTTCGGTCACCAGTGGTTTGGCACCACCAGTGGTTTGGTACCACATGTTGATATTGTGACCTATGACCAGTGGTTTGGTACCACACGATGGGTTGGCCCCATCATTTGATATTTGTGACTTCGGTCACCAATGGTTTGGCACCACCAGTGGTTTGGTACCACACGGGGTAGAAAAAGGAGTATGGATGGCTAGCTTGGGTTGCATATTTGCATGTCTTACTAATATCTTGTGTATGAGGTGCATTTTCGGGTTGGGGATTTATACACTGAGTCTTGGTGACTCACCCCTTCCCCATATCATTTTGCAGGTGAGTAGATCGCGGAGATGGAGCCGGAGAGGACTCGAGGCGGCCATGCTTGTTCCGTGGACTTGAAATTTTATTTCGCACCGTTTAAAGTTTATTATTTACTAAATTTCGATTGGGTTGTAATATGGCAGCTTATTATTATTCGTATGTTTAAATAGTTGCTTTTACTTTATTTCTATTATATTACTAATGAACTTATAAACTGTTAAGCAAATCGGTTAAGAGTAACGTTTTCAAAATAAGTACTCGTACTCGTTTTCAAAGATGTTACCATCGGGTAGCAGAATTTTCTAAGTTAACAATAACTCTGATGGTTCTAAAATTGTAAATGGCCAAATGGTTTCAAAGAAAAAAAGAAAGGGGTTTTTTTTTTCAACTCAATCGTGTTTATCAAATCAACCCACCTGAGTTTTAGCAAACACCATTTTATAACCTCAGCAAAACTTCGAATTTCCACTGTTAATCCAAATCCTTCAAAACATTTTTACTCCGTGACATACCAGATCCGGTCAAGGCTCGTGGGCCGGGTTTGGGGTGTTACACTAACATTTAAAATGATAGCATCATAAAGACAATATTAATATCCCTTTACAATTTAGGTTCGTCATGATCATCAATATGGTATGCCAAATCTAATTCAACATCATTCTTATTATTCATTTTCACATTGTCTCGCTTCTGTTTGATAGAAACTTGATAGGGTTTAACCAAATGTTTAGGCGTACGACAAGTATACAACCAATGACCTCATACCACATTGATAACACTAATAGCTCGTTATTTTGTTCAATCGCAACTAAATATTATATTAATTTTTCATGATATTGTTACTACAGGAACATATTTGAAGCATGAGAAGTTAAAATAAAAATCTCTAACAAGTTCTCATTAACAATATTCTCACATATTCTCACATAATATTAATTGAGAACTTATCCTGAACATTGTAAAGTTATGCTCATAGTTTTAAAGTTGTGCAACTTCAAGTGCATTTGATCATACGAGCTTTAAATAAGAGACCTTACAACTTCAAGTGCATCCAATCATAAAATTATCATATCCTAATGGTTATATATATTTTTAATTATTCCTCAATTCAAGTAGACATTTTACAATTAAACATTTCCATGGATAAAGTTCACATATCAAATATAAAAATCTGACATATTTTTTTCATGACCACTATAGCAAACATACATGAATTTCAATTCAAAATCTATTTGGTCATGTTTTTTTCATGATTAGTCTCCAATTATGATAAACATGCTATAATAAAATAAATCATAGTAAAATATACTTGAGGATCGTTAACATCATCGTCGTCATCCTAGCTATTATCACGAGCATTATTACAAGCGCTAAAATAAATTTATTTTCATAATAACATTTATTAATAGTACAAGGCATAATGACTTATTTAGCTCTTCAAGTTTCAACTTTACAAAAAAAGGTCATTTTAGCGCTCCATTTAATTTTACGCCCTTAAACTTGTGTATTGGGTCAAATCACCTTAAAATGAATGAAAAAGTTAACATTTTTTAACTTTTCTAATATTACATACACGCAGATTGTCACGTAGATGACATGTCAATGTTTAATTAATTTTTAAAACATTAAAACTTGGATTCGACTCAAGAGGAAGGTTTTTTTTTTCATTTCAAAATTATTTAGAGAAAGTTACAGGGTGTTTATAGAACAGTGAAAAGAAAAAGATCGGGTATATGGGTGGCATTAGAAAAATAGTGAAAAAAATCGAGTATCGTGCTGATAACAAGTTACGAAATAAATGACGAAAAAAGTAAAAGATCAAGAAAGAAATAAGAGAGCAAAAGAAAGCTATAGATTTTTATTGATCAATAGGATGTTTATAATACTTCTCCAAAGTCCATATTTATAGCCATAAGAAGTATACATGGTATAAAACTCTACTTCTAATAAACATTAAAGTTCCAATGCATATCAAATTTATCTTAATATTAATAAAAATAAACTTAATAATAAAATATTTTCTATATGATATTAAATAGGCTCTTAATAAAATATTAAAAATAATATAGACAATCTTTTTAAGTATAGTATCTTTGAATAAGCCTACCCTTTATTTATTTTTATTGAAAGAATTGCTTCAAATCAATAGTCAAATTTCCTTAGTGGAAATTCACTGAAAGTAAAAAATCACAAGTCTTCCCTTTGGCACGTTTCTCTGTCTACCCTCTGGCACGTTTTCTTGTTTTCTAAATTTTTTCTACATCTTTTCTTTTATCTTTGACAGACTCTGAAATATAGTTTTTCCCTTTTATTTTTGGTTTTGGCTGGAATTATAGATTTCTTTTATGGAAGAAGACCTGACGAATTTGAGTCTATTAAATGACGAAGAGGAAGCTTTCCATGAGGAAGCAGCGGTGGTGGAACGTTCCTATCAATGTTGTCTGGTGGGGCGGTGCCTAACAGACAGTGTCGTCCATTTTTCTTCATTACGGAACACCAAGGCGGATCTCTGGCACTCTATTGGAGGTATTTGTATTATAGATTTAGGGGACAAAAAGTATATTTTTCAATTTTTTTCATGAGGTTGATATACAAAGGGTTCTTCCTGGTACGCCGTGGTTCTTTAACAATCATCTGCTAATAGTTCAAAGAATCCCAATTGGAGAAAACCTATTAGCATTACCGTTAAATTTCACTGAGTTTTAGGTACAAGTCCATGAATTACCCCCAAGTTTGATGACTGAGTTGATGGCTAAACAATTCGGTAACTTCTGTGGAAAATTCCTTGATTATGATACTTCTATTCCGTCTTCGGGATTTAAGAATTATATGTGTATTCGTGTGTGCTTAGACGTATCTATCCCTTTGAAACATAAAAAGAAGATCCAGATTGGGAAGTCTATGATAGTTTATGCCCGCTTTAAATATGAAAAGCTCAGTCTGTTTTGCTTCATTTGTGGAAGATTGGGCCACGGTAAAAGTTACTGCCCTTATCGGTTAAGAATTGAGCCTTCAAAAATCGTTTTCGGCTCGGATCTATCTCTGCAGGCGGAGTCGAGATGTCAGAATACTGTGGTGAGCATGTGGTTACGTGAAGCAGAGGCTCACAGTGTGCCGCTGGAAATTTGGAAAGAATCAATCATAGTATCTCATTAAATGAGGAGAAAGATACTAGGCGAAAAATGGGAGGAAATATTAAGAATCAGACTTTAAATCCCAATTTAATTCCCTTGGGATTCAATCAACAGTATATCACTAATGGGCAAAATTAGGGGCGTAATTGGAGCAAGGAGGATTTGATTAATGATGGACTGGTGAATGGGCCTATGGATTTGGTCTTAGAAGAGGAAAATGACCCAATTGTAATGTTGGAAGGAAAGAAATGACAGAGGATTGTGGAAGGCCCATTTGTCTTATTGAGTTCAAATGTTAGGAGCGGTTCTTCAATTTTATCGGCTAGCTCTGGTGAACAGAGCAGTCGGGAGCAATAAAAATCCTAAACTAGAATGTTCATGGTTTGGGAAGACCACAGACTGTTAAAAGGCTCAAAAATAAGCTGCGAGCAATTAATCCCCGAATTTTGTTTCTTACTGAAACAAAATTAAGTGCTAAGAAGATGGAGTTGGTTAGATTGAAGTGCGGCTTTGAAAATGGCATTGATATTGGGGCGATGGGTTCGAGAGGTGGATTATCATTAGGTTAGAAAGGGAATTCATTGGTTAGCCTTAAGAGCTTTTCTTCCTTTCATGTTGACGTTGAGGTTCAAGATAATGATTGTGGTGCTAAGTGGTGATTAACGGGGTTCTATGGAAACCAGGATAAACGATGCAAGGGTGCGTCTTGGGATCTACTTCGACAATTAAGCTACGACCACAGTATCCCTTGGGTTGTTTTGGGGGATTTCAACAAGATCGCAAATTCTTTTGAGAAGAAATGTGGACGCCTTCGATCAAAACGTCAAATGTTGGCCTTCCATACGGTATTAGAGGAATGTAACCTTAATGATCTCGGTTTCATTGGTCGATGGTTCACGTAGGAAAGAGGTAGATTTATTTCCACAAATATAAGAGAATGATTGGACCGTGGAGTGGCTACGCTTAATTGGATGGAGCTTTTCCAAAGTTATCAGGTCAAACATTTGAATCATTCTTTTTCTGATCACTGTCCTATTCTTCTAGATACCATGGGAGGGAGACGGAATGACCAAATGAGCAACGCAAAGATGTTTCGATTTGAGGCCAAATGGTGCTTAGAAAATTCCTTTGAGGGATTGATTAGAAGATGGTGGGAAGATACCCCTGGGAGTATACCGAACAAGCTAGAGAGTATGGGTTATCAAATGCAAAATTGGAGTAAAAGCAGAAGCAGAGAAGAGAAGAGAAATCGAGCTATCTTAGAAGGAAGATTGAATTGTCTTTATAACCAGGATATTTCGGATGAAAACTTAGCAGATATCTCAGAGGTCCAGTTAGGGCTTAACTTGGAGGCTGATAAGGAAGGGTTATATTGGGAGCAACGGGCCTGTGTTAATTGGCTAAAGAATGGTGACCGGAATATCAGCTTTTTTCACAAGATTGCTGCCCAACGTCAGTTCCATGGTCGAATCTCTGAATTGGAAAACAAGATTGGTCTAAGGTATACATCGTCTGAGGAGATGTTAAAAATTGCTTCGGGTTATTTTGAAAAGCTCTTTACAGCCTCTGAGATGGGATTGGATGAGCATCTATTTGGACTTGTAGAAAAAAGAGTTACTGCTAGTATGAATGATTCCTTACTTAAGCAGTTCACGAAGGAGGATATTATCCATGCAGTAAAAATGATGACGCCATTGAAAGCCCCGGGGGTTGATGGGTTCCCTGCAATTTTCTTCCAGCGATACTGGCATATTGTTGGATTGGAGATTTCTAATTATTGCCTTGCTATTCTGAATGGTCAGATGAAAGTTGGTGATATCAATAACATGCACATTGTATTGATCCCAAAGGTTGATAAGTCGAAAAATATGTCGCAATTAAGACCCATAAGTCTTTGTAATGTCGTTTACAAAATTATTGCGAAAGTCCTGGTCAATCGCATGAGTGACATTTTGGGTGATTGCATTAATGAAGCTCAGGGAGCTTTTATCCCATGGAGACTCATTTCGGATAATGTGTTGATCGCTTACGAGGTTCTTCATTCTCTCAAGATGAAGAAGAGTGGCAAGAAAGCGAATTTTGCTCTTAAGTTAGACATGAGTAAGGCATATGACCGAGTTGAATGGGATTTTTTGGCCGGGATGATGAAGTTTTGGGGGTTCCATGACGACTGAATTATTCTAATCATGAGATGTGTATGTTCAGTTTCCTATTCTGTTTGCCTTAATGGTATGAGCAGTGATTGGTTTTCTCCATCAAGAGGACTGAGACAAGGAGACCCTCTCAGCCCTTATCTGTTTCTGATTTGTGCTGAGGGTTTTTTTACGCTCCTGCAAGATGCTAAGCAGAGAGGTTGTATGGCGGACACACCTATTGGTAGGGGGAGATTTTCTATTAACCATCTGTTTTTTTTTTCATATGATTGCATCCTTTTCGGAGATGCCACGCATGAAAGGGCCAAAGCGGTTCGTGACGTCATTCGGGAGTATGAACTGATTTCAGGGCAGAGGGTGAACTATGACAAGTCTTTAATTTATTTCGGAGCTAATGTGGGCACTGATGTCAAGGAGGAGATTACAAGCTTATTGGGAGTTCAGGTGGCCTCAAGTCCTGAAAAGCATCTAGGTTTGCCTATGATGGTGGGTCGAAGGAACACATGGGCTTTTGCTAATTTCATTGATAGATTCAGAAAACGAGTTGAAGGGTGGAGTCTACGATATCTATCAATGGGTGGTAAGGAGGTCTTTATTAAATCGGTTTTGCAAGCAACGCCACTTTATGTTATGCGATGCTTCTTTTTCCCAAAATGCTTATGTCGAAAGCTTGAAAACATTATGAACAAGTTTTGGTGGTCTAACAATAAAACGCTGAAGGGTATCCATTGGAGTTGTTGGGAAATTCTTTGTAAACCAAAGTACAATGGTGGCCTTGGTTTTAAAAAATTGTTCTTGTTTAATAAGGCATTATTAGCAAAACAAGTTTGGCGTATTTTATCTCAGCCTCATTGCCTTTTAGCCAGAGAATTAAAAGCTTGTTATTTCCCGTTTTTAGATATATTAGCAGCGAAAGTTGGTTCTTACCCATCACTTACCTGGCGAAGTATTTGTAGTGCTCGAGAGCTGATTGAGGAAGGGGTGCTATGGTGGGTTGGTAATGGAGATCGTATCAACATATGGAATGACCTTTGGCTACCTGGAAGAGAGAACAACAGAGTTTCAGTTCAAGAGATTTGGCTAATGTGGACAACTGTTAATCAACTCATTGAGGCTAAAACTAATACCTAGAATAGGGAGTTGATCCATAATTTAGTTGATGAGAATACAACAAATCGAATTTTTGCTATCCCTATCTTTGGGAGTAAAACAGATGACACATTAGTTTGGAAATATGAAAGGTCCGGGGAATACACAGTGAAGAGTGGATATCGAGTCCTAGCTACTACTCTCGTACAGACTAATACATACAGTTCTAATGAGGATGATTACAAAGAATTTTACAAAGCTCTCTGGTTTTTGAATATCCTAGAAAAGATTAAAATACACAACTGTTGTGTGTTTAATAATATGCTACCCCATTTCAGTAACCTAGTGCGAAGAACGTTGACTGTGGATGTCGTTTGTCCTCTGTGTAAGGCAGACCTGGAAGATTCAAATCACTTGTTGTGGTCTTGCGATACTTTGCAGTCGTGTGGTCCTCCTTACAGGTAAAGATCTCGTTTCTTGAAGCTTCGTTGTATGGCAAGATGCGTTTTGCTAGAACTTTCTCTACAGGAGACGAACAACAAAAACGCATTATTGCAATTTCCTCATGGAGCCTATGGTTTCGACGAAATAAATTGATCCACGAAGAGGTAAAATTTTCATTGCAAGAATTGTTGGGGTTTATTCGGGGTTATGTTCAAGAACTTGACTTAAATCAAGAGAACCTCTATTCTCCTTTCAGATCTATGACAAATGACTTATGGAGGCCTCCGGATGAATGATTCATTAAGATAAATTTTGATGCGTCTTTCCAAAAAGATGACAGATTAGCCACAACAGTAGTTATAGCCAGAGATTCTACAGGAGAAATTATAGGGGCAAAAACTTATCTCATTGAAAATGTGGCAGACTTATTTGTGGCGGAAGCAAGGGCTTGTGAAAGAGCATTAATCTTTGCGGCAACGATGGGCTTTCGGCGTTTGATCGTGGAAGGAGACTCACTGTCAGTCATTAAAAGCATTAAGAAGAAAGGACAAGACAAATCGGTACTCAGGCCGATTACACAACATATCTGTCAAATGGGTTTGTGTTTTGATGAGATTTCTTACCTTTTTGTGCCCCGAATTGCCAATGGAGTGGCTCATACCTTGGTGCTGGAAGGTAGGAGGAACAAGTTCTATGGAGGTTGGGTTAATGGAGTACCAGATTCGGTGACGCTGCTCGAGATGAAGGACCGGTTGGAGTGGAATCTGGGTCACTAAGGTTCTATTGCTCTGCTTTGTACTTGGAGAAGGTTCGGCGAATCTCCAGGCACTGTTCAAAGCATTCGTCCTCTTTCCCAAATCGTTCTTAGACTTCTGTTGATGGAGGGCGTTTCCTTGGCTAATATTTTGGTCCTCGAAAAGATGTGGTGCTTGGCTCAAGATGCTTTTTCTCTGTTCTGTTTATTTTTCCCAAACATTTATTTATTGTTCGTTGCTTGTCTGCTGGTTTCTTTTATGTTCTGACAATTTGTCTTCTCATGTTGCTGTGCTACATGGGTTTTGTTTTGCTTTGCTTTGAGCCAGGCCTAATAATATCAGCCCGTTTACTTAAAAAAAATTCAATAGTCAATGATAAAGTAGGCCCAAATGCAGGCAATGGATCAATGAGTATCCACAAGCGTTTCTCTTGGGTCCTATTCAAAACCCAATTATGATTGACGTATATAATCTATCTGTTTAATTGATCTAATCATCATACATCACAAAAGAAATTATTATTATTATTCAAATTAGTAGTTGGAGTTATAAAACATATCCAAATGTCATGGGTACTGGGTAGGCCGAAAACATTATAAAACAGCTTTGAGCAATTAAGTTGGTTTCTGTCTTTCAACTTCTGAGCTTGGTTTCTGTCTTTCAACTTCTGAGCTCTCTTTCTTTCTTTCTGTCAGTCGTTCAACAATGGCTACAACTGAGGTTTCCCCAATGGATCAAAATCCCACACCTCCGAAACAGCCATCATTTCAACTACACTACCCTCCTGATTTTCCAAGAAAGGTATAAGCAACAAAACAGGCTGTACGCAACATGTTTTAAATAAAGCATTGTTTTGTGATAAATAAAAACATTATCTGCTACACGTAGGTGTTTGCAGAGACGATAGCAACCTACTTGCTGGTTTTTGTGACATGTGGATCAGCTGCCATTAGTTCGGTTGATGAACACAAAATCTCAAGGTTAGGAGCTTCAGTTGCAGGTGGACTTATTGTGACTGTAATGATCTATGCAGTTGGTCATGTTTCTGGCGCACATATGAACCCTGCTGTTACCCTCGCTTTTGCAGCTGTCAGACATTTTCCATGGAAACAGGTTTTCTCTTCTTTTCTTTTTAATTTCTTCCATTTAGTCCCTGAAGATCGCCATGTTTATTGCTTAGGAAACTATGAACATAAAAAATGAATTGAAAGGTAAAGAATCTGATCCATCGATATTGATTTTTTTGTTTGTTGATGGGGTTTCTGAGTCATTTGAGAAAGGTGGTTAGACAGTCGGAAGGACATGGGGCACATGGCTGATAGTTATGTGGGGTCGAGCCCAGGGTTCATTATTTTGGACCATTTGTGCAACTTTGGTGGTTTTGAGTTCAACGTTCACTTCTAGCCACAATTGGTACATATAACATGGATAAATGCTGCAATAATTTATGGTCAATAAAATATATATTTTTCCAACATTTATTTATTTCCATTTGCATTAAGAATTTAATTTCCAACTAACGATATTATTGTTACATATTAATATGGAAATAGAATTACTTGAATTTACATTAATTTTTTATCTCAATTCATTTGTGTTCTTTAAATTTATTTTAATTGAGTTACTTTTTAATTCAGTACTCTAATTGAAATTATATTTTTTATACAATATTAGGGGAGAGGGACAGGGATAAGACAGTTTAAACCTGTATTAAACGGGTGTTTAACAAAAACTTTAATCATTGTTTCATTCAAGTAAAGATGGAATTTTTTTTTCTTAAGATTATATTATATTATGAATTAATGCATATACTTCTTTTGTAATTAAACAAATAAATGTTTATATAGTTTGGCACATGCATTAAGGCACAAATATTGTATTTAAGATCAATAATTGATTAATTATGTTCAAATTGATTTAGTTAATTTGAAAATGAAATGAAATGGATACGTATAAAATGGTTGCAGGTCCCATTTTATGGTGCAGCTCAACTAACAGGAGCAATCTCTGCATCATTCACACTCCGTGTATTATTGCATCCAATAAAACATGTTGGCACCACATCACCATCAGGCTCAGATTTGCAAGCTCTAATCATGGAAATAGTTGTTACCTTTTCAATGATGTTTATCACCTCAGCTGTGGCCACTGATACTAAAGCTGTAAGCTCAAATCATTAAAAGAATTTCTTCAAATAGTTTTTGCAGTCTTCATATGTAAACATGTATTCCATAAATGACAGATAGGAGAGCTAGCAGGCATAGCTGTTGGGTCTGCTGTTTGCATAACTTCAATCTTGGCTGGGTAATATTAATTATATTGCAAACTTAGAAATTAACTCAATTCAAATCGATTGATTCTTGATATGATGTATATACTAACAAGTAGTGTAGGAATACAGACCAATATCAGGTGGATCAATGAACCCAGCAAGGAGCATAGGGCCAGCAATAGCCAGTGGTGAGTACAAGGGAATATGGGTGTACGTGGTAGGACCAGTAACGGGGACGTTGATGGGGGCGTGGTCTTACAATCTCATCCGGATGACAGACAAGCCTCACCATGCAATCTCTCCACGTTCCTCCTCCTTCAAACTTCGGCGAATGAATAACCAAGATGGAGAGGTATAAGGCAAACGTGAGTGTATTCAGTATTGATTCATATCCATTGTTCATCATCAAGAGCCAATAATATTCCTCACTATCCTTTGTTTTCATTTTACCCTCAAACTCACATCATATATCAACTTTGTAAATTTGTTATCATACGAATAATAACTTATTTCGCCCTCTAACTTTACAAAAAAAAAAAAGTATTTTTAGTCTTCTATTTATTTTTTCGTCTCTTTTTACTCTTGAACTTATAATATTTTGTCAAATTATCCCAAAATGAATGAAAAAGTTTACGGTTTTTAACTTTACTGACATTGTATACACGTAAATTGAAATGTGGATACATGTCAACATTTAATTAAAATTTAAAATTTTAAAATTCAAATAAATATTTTAAAAATTAAGATCGTTGAAATTATTAAAAAAGTTATATTAAAAAATATTTTTTCATAATTTTAAAATAAAAAATTATTATATACTTATGTGTATCTACGTGGTAATCTACATGTATACCATGTCAGCAAACTTAATGTCATCTCCCTATAAATGCATGTGTAAGCTCATCAAAGTTGCCTAGATATTATTGTAATGCAGGAGCACATTATTCTTCTATTTATGAGTTGGGAAGAAATTATGAATAGCTCTAAATATTATGTCAAAAAAAGCAAATATAATCAAGACGTATATTTAATACCAGAGTAACAGGAAACGAAATTGCTAGAGATTGTTTAAATTTAATATAAAATGGGCCGTGGGCTTATGAAGACCCAACTCACAAGATAGGGTTATAAATGATTGGAGGAGATATGTGCAGGCTGAGTTATGGTCCAAGTTATGTTGGATTGGGTGCTACCATTAAGGGTTGTATAATTGTCAAGTCTGTTGACCTGTATTTTGGGTGTTTTCTTTTTAACTTCCGTCCACAAATATATATAACGGTCGGTTAATACTAAATGGGGAACAGTTGTCTTACGCCTTCAATGGAAATAGTGTTGATGGTTTCGTCTTTAGCAAAGCTGTTCATCCACATGTAAAGCTCTTTTTATTCCAATTTTACAAAAAAATATTTTACCCATTCATTTATTTTTTAATTATTTTAGTCTTTGAATTTATATTATTCATCAAATTATTCTAAAATAGAGAAATTATATGTTTGTTAACTTTATTTAACATGATATACATGTGAATTATCATATAGATATCATATCAACAATTAATTAATTTTTTAAAATTTTAAAATTTCAAAAAAAGTTATAAGAGTAATAAAGTAAAGATATACATGTAAAGATAAAAATTAATTTTTATTTTTTTGACCATATGAGGATTTTTAATTAATTAATTTTTTTTAAAATAGATTTAACAGTTTAACTAATGTTTAAACTTATAAAGTACCAAATTGAAAAAAAATATTTTGAATACCACTTGTGATAAAAAAATATTTAAATATCAAAATGAGAAAAAAATACATAATTTAAATACTAATTTGTAGTTTAAAATAAATTTAATCATTTGAATAACAGTTGGACTAATAAAAATATTGATATATAAAAATAATTTAATTACCACTTGTGAAAAAAAAACCAAAATTAAGACTAGTAGACTACCACAATAAATAAATAAATAAGAAAACTTCCACATATTATAGAAGTAACGTCGACATGTATAATCAAAACTAATACAATTGAAGTATTAATTAAAAATTATATAAAAAAAATAACCAGCTATAATTAAAATAGACAATTATTATTAATATAAATAGAATTTTGTACTAAAACATGTATATATGATAATATTCGGCAATAGTTATGATAATTTAAATATATAAAACAGTTACTAATAATATATATAGGGTAAATCAACTGATTGATTACCCAACTTTTAGATAAATTCTATTTAATCACTTAACTTTAAAAATTTAAAAATTTTAGTCACGTGCTGTTAAATTTTTAATGGAAAGCTGATGCAGGCCTTTATTTAGTAGCCAAATAATAAATTTAGCCCTCTTGTGTTTACTTATTTTATCAATTTGACTCTAAATCTAAAAATTCAATAAATTTAATCTTTAATATTTATAAAATTTGTCATTTGATTCTAATCCTTAAAAAGTTGAATAATTTTTTCTCAAACATTTATAAAATCTGTCGATTTAATAAATTTTTTAATTATTAAAAGATTAAAGTAATGGTGCAAATATTTTAAGTGATTAGTTGCAGCTTCTAAGGGCAATTTGTAAAGGCATAGAGCGGTGAGCCGGTGACCATAAGTTGCAGCAGCAGATGTTGAATGACCAAAACTTAATATTATCATCAGGTTGCATGTACGACAGCCGCGTAACAGCAAATAGCAACAAAATGATTTCAAACAACTGCTGTGGTCGGTGAACGGAGCAGCAGCAACGACTATGATTAGTGCAATGAGCAGCCAACTTGAAGAAAATCAGTATTGCAAGGGGAGCAATGTTCAAGCATCCGGTGATGTAATCAATCCCCAATAAATTAGAATAAGAGATTTTTTTTCCATATATATTTTAATTAAATAGATGGGAACCAGGGAGTTAATAAAAATAGTCAGTTAATGAGTAAATCTAAGCAGCTAAAAACTTTTTTTATTCCCCTAATAATAAATTCAATTCTAATATGCAACCTTTTTTAGAATTAGAATTAGAATTAATAAATTTTATAAATATTCAGGGTTAATTTATTGAATTTTTTAAATTATAATTAAATAATAAATTTTATAAATATTAAGGACTAAAGTTGTTAAATTTTTATATTTAACATCAAGTTAATAAAATGAGTAAATATTAAAGAGTTAAATTTATTAATAGACCATAAATAAAGGCTCGTGTCAATAGAATAATAGTGGCAAACCATAGGCCATAGACCATTAGCCATTAGCCAATCCATAGGCCATAGACAAGTCTAATTTGTAGGCCTCTTTTATTTTATTATCAGTATTATTATCCAATAATAGTGGCAAAGTGACTGAGATTTTCATGCATGTGATTATGGTAATGGAAGACAGTCTTAAAAGGACAAATCTGCAAAATCATACAGTGGAGTGGATGTACCCGAGTTTAGGTTATAAAAATTTTGAATGTTTATTGAATAATTTTATTATAAGTTTTGATTATATTTATTTTGTTTTATATAATATTTAAAATAATTTATTTTAAATGATTTAAATAATAAAATTATATATAATTTAAATTCATTATTATTGGCTATTTAATGTATGGGTAATATGTTTTTTTTTGGTAAATTACAATAAATAAGGTAAAGTTCAAACAATCAATGCGACTAATACCACTTGAACATAAATCACATGAGATTCATAACATGTTTTATTTAATTAAACTTGTAGTAGCAAACGTTTCAATTTTCTTAATAAAACTATCATTAAATTATAGTTTCATGAACCGGTATCAAGTCAAATCTGATAAATGATAAATTAATGAAACTATACTAAGAATCATTTCATGAATAAATAAATTTTCGTTCATAAAAGAAAAAGAAGAAGAAGATATGCTTCAAGAAATGTAATTGACTGTGCACAAATTATAGAAATAAAGCATAAAATATTACAATTCAGTCAAATAAATATAATCGAATAAAAAAATCTAGTAAATGTTTGGTAAAAGTATCATGAAGATTCTTATATTAGGGTTTAGATTGTATTTTATTCTTTCTATTAAAAAATAGATAAATTAACCATTCTATATTTGATTAAAGAGAAAAATAGTCATTCAGTTAAAATTTTCATTCTTTTTTACTGTTAAAAGTTGATCATTTGTACGTCAATATAAGGTACACATGACATGTCATGTGTTATTGTTTGGTTATTTCATTAATTACATCAATTTTAAACAGTAAAAATATATAAAATTTTTAATAAAAGATATTGATTTACACTTTAATTTAATATATATAAAATAAAATAAAATACAATTTAACTCTTAATATATATTAATATACCCAAAAATTTTGATGAAAAGTGTGAAACCGGTTGTAGATGTTGGCAAACCAACCGCACCTTCGCTAATGGGTGGCACACCTATTAGATAATCCTCCTTTTTCAAAATTCAACCATTCCAATCCTACTTATTTTCTTAGAATTAAATTTATTCATAATCTAATTGTGTTGAGGTTATCTCAATTTTTATTACCATAACCAATGTCTCATTTATTAATAATATATAATAATGTTGTAGGTTTTAAAGTATGGGAAAAATGAGTTTACGAATCGGGGAAAATGGAAAAAATAGTGAGAAGATTAAAAAGGGATATAGCCTTTTTAAGTTGTGATTTGTAATTCCACTAAATAGCGTGTGGGGATGGGAAACAAATCCAAGCACTGTTTAGTTTGGCATCAAACACACCAAAGAAAGTGACGGTGGTTTTTGTCTTTCACTGTGTTTCTTTCTTTTACACAAAAACTTGGATAAAAATTAAATTGTATATTTTTATTATAATAAAATATAATTTTATTATTTTAATATTATATATATTTATAATTTTAAAAGATTAAATTAAATTTTTATCATTTTAGATGTTAAAGTGTAATTTTATTATTATTAATTAGAAATTTTATAAATTATAAAAAGCATAAATTAAAAATTTACCAGTGTCATTACTACTGGACGTCTACTAAACTCCTTATTGTATGTTTGTTTTTCTTAAAAAAAAAAAATTTCATCACAAATTTTACCTCCATGGAAAAGTGGTTTTTTTTAAAGTAATATATGTTAAAGAATTAAAATAAAAATAAATTTAGATTAGATTAGATTAAAATAAAATGTAAATTAAGAATCCATGCATAATTAATTTATACAAGGTGGAAGTTTAATTTAGAAATATCCATGGATTAATTTAATTTGAGCCGTGACTTGATTTAAAAAAAAAAAAGATTGGATGAAGCTAAATTTAGATCGCCTAAATAACTAATTTCACTATTTAAAAATAAAAAAAATAAATTGATATTAACATTTGCATGTTTCATAATTAAATTAAACTTCAAATATAAGTAAAATTATTTATATAAATTCTAACCAACCCAAGCTTGTTTGATGATAAAAACCTTTGTCACAGCTCAAAATTCCCATCCCCATTTTGTTTTATTTTTTCTTTTATAAAATAACTTAAAATTATATCTCAATATCCGAAGATTATATGTACTTTTCATACATTATTTATAGCATAAAATTCATATAAACTAAAACTATACTGATGAATAAATTATAATACATGCTTTACAATATTAAATTAAAAAAGAACATAATGGAGTATTTATGGGAAAAACGAATTTTAAGATCCTTTTAGTATAAATATAAAATATATATATATTATTTGATATATTTTTCATTTCTAAATAACTTAATGGCCGAATTTGATAAAAATGCTATTTAAAAAAAAATTGAGTTTTGGGTCGATTTTTGGATATTTAGGAAAATAGATTGATTTTGAAAAAAGAAGTGAAAACACATCCTACAAGGTGCACTTTTAACTTTTTGATACATCTTTGAGTCTCAAGTTTGATTTCTATTTTAAACACATTTATATTTTTTTTTCACGTTGTTTTAAGTTTTTTAATTAATGCTTTTAATTAATAAATATTTTTTATTTTTTATTTTTAATTCATCTTTTTAACTAATAACTCTTTTATTTATAAAATCAAATAATTATTGTAAATTATATAATAATAAATATATATTTGTGATAAAATTGATATTTGTGTTAAATATATTTTATTTTTTAAAAATGTCAACTAATTTTTTTTGATAATTTTTTCTTTATATATAATATTTATATGTTAAATATTTATTTTCTCCACTTGTATTGTGGGTATGGTGATTCCTAATATTATAAAATCAAATAATTATTCAAATTTCATCGTTTTTCCATCTACATTGGGTATGATATTTCAACTATTTTATATGTGAAATATTTCAATTAATTATTTCAAATACACATACAAAAATATATAATACTAAAATTTACTACACTCATGATATGAATTGAGAAATAAATATTATACATATAAAAATTATATTTACTAAAAATAATGATATTTGGAAATAATTATTTGATTTTATAAATAAAAGATTTGTTAATTAAAAATAAAAAACAGGAAAACAATATATTTATTAATTAAAAAAAACTTGAAACAACATAAAATAAAAAATACAAATGTGTTTAGAAGAGGAAGCAAGCCCGAGACTTAATGATAAAATCACTATTAATTAACCAACTAACTAGAGGAGCTAATATGCTAAAAATAATAATTAAAAATAAAAGTAACGAGTAGTATTTAATTCTAAGCAAAAGTATATAGAGACCTCTGTATTAATATTCAAATTACATTGTCTTATTTATTAAAAAAAGTAAATTAGTCCCTACATATTATATTAAAGAGAAATTTTATTCTATTGTTAAAAATTACATTCATTTCTTCTGTTAAAAAATAGTCCTTGTATGTCACTATGAGGTACACGTAACACGTCATATATCACTATTTGATTATTCTGTTGGTCACACTAGTTTTTAACCATGTAAACAGATGAATTTTTTAATAAAAAAAAATCGATTTACTTTTTGATCTAATATATAAAAGTTAGCTTTCCTATTTTCAAATAAAAGGAATAAAATGTATTTTAATTCATAATACGAAAATCTCAATTATACTTTTATCGAATTTTTTACCCAAATAATACAAAATAAAAAAGAAATAACCAAAATAGTACAAATGAAAAATTATGTACCAAAATGATACATGTTGGGTGGTGCCGCCTCTGGCAAAGGCGTGGCCACCCTACTCTGCCACATAATCTGTTAAAAAAACATTGTTTAAAAAAAAAGAGGTGATTTGACTGGACAGGAGGGTGTGCGACAGGCGGCACCGGTTGAGGGTGTGCCAGAGGCAGCACCGGTGCGACGGCACACATGCATGCATGCATGCGATATTTATTTGGGTTTTAGGGTATGCAGCAGTTGCGAAGGAAGAAAAGGAAAGAAGAAGAAGAAGAAGAAAGAGGACGACGCCGAAAAAAAAAAGGAGAGGAAGAAAATAGAGAAGAGAAAGGAGAAAGAAAGAGAAGAAAAAAAATAGAAAAAATAAGGTATTTATTGTAAAAATAATGAATTATCATGTTTTTTTTTTGTATGTTTTTTTATTGTTTTTTGTTGTTAGTTTAGTTATTATTGTTAGTTATTAAGATTAGTAAAAACCCTAATTATTATTTTAGTTAGTATTATTATTGTTAGTTTTTAGGGTTTAGTTATTATTATTTATAGTTATTAGGATTAGTAAAAACCCTAATTATTATTTTAGTTAGTATGATTGTTAGTTTTTACACTATATTATTGTTAGTTATTATTTTTAGTAAAACCCTAATTATTATTATTAGTTAGTATTATTTTTAGTAAAAACTATTATTATTATTATTATTACTGTTAACTATTATTGTTAGTAAAACCGTAATTATTATTTTAGTTAGTATTATTGTTAGTAAAAGAAACTATTATTATTATTATTATAATTATTGTTAACTACTATTGTTAGTAAAACCCTAATTATTATTTTAATTAGTATTATTAGTATTGTTAGTAAAATACCCTAATTATTACTATTGTTGTTAGTTATTAATATTGTTAGTAAAAAACTATTATTATTATTATTACTGTTAATTATTGTTGTTAGTAAAATCGTAATTACTATTTTAGTTAGTATTATTGTTAGTAAAAGAAACTATTATTATTGTTGTTGTTGTTAACTATTATTAATATTGTTAGTAAATAACCCTAATTATTGTTTTTGTTATTTTAATTTTTTGTTTTAAAGCTATTTTGTTTGTTTATTTTTATACTTCCTTTTCTCAATTTCTTGACCAAATAAATCTTTATAAAACACAATTTATTATTTCAAAAACCTTTTAAAAGCTACATTTGGCTCATAAATATTAAATAATATAATCTACGAGTTCATTTGTCAGATTCGATGGTCTCGAACCACTATTTTCGACATCGTTGAAATTTAGGTTATTACAGTTGTAATGTGTATTAGTGTTTTAATGTTATAATCTCCAAATTAATCTACTTTGCATTATGGTCAAATTTTGTTACAAAATTTAAAGTTCCAATTAATCGAATTAAATTTATACAAAAAAAGTACAAACATTGTAATATAAAAAAATACAAACTAGAGTAATATCTCCAAACTAGAGTAATACCGCTGAAATTTGGGTTATTACAGTTGTAATGTGTATTAGTGTTTTAATGTTATAATCTCCAAATTAATCTACTTTGCATTATGGTCAAATTTTGTTACAAATTTTAAAGTTCCAATTAATCGAATTAAATTTATACAAAAAAAGTACAAACATTGTAATATAAAAAAATACAAACTAGAGTAATATCAAAACCGCAAGAAACACCTAAAATTGATGGTTCGATGGTGTGGTTCTAAGGGTATACTTCTGCGGAGGTCAACGTTCACATTGTGGGTGCTCGCGACAACCAACATCCTCTTCAGGCCCAGGTGGGGTGTGCTAAACATGGCAGAAAAATCATGTGACTCGAATGTCATCGATGAACTTGAGCCGAAAGGAGTGCCATGATGCAGTGGATACGACCCAAGAGGTCAGATGTACTGCAATGGATACGAGCCGAGAGTGCTGTACTGCTATAGGTACGATCCAAAGATATCAAACTCGTAATGGTATCCACCCCCTGACGAGCCTGTGTGGACGATTTGGAAGATATAATTGGAGGACATGTATGGTTAGGTTCCATTTGTATATTTGGTGGAATCTGGCATATCTTAACCAAACCTTTTGCATGGGCTCGTCGTGCATTTGTATGGTCGGGAGAGGCTTACTTGTCTTATAGTTTAGGTGCTTTATCCGTTTTTGGTTTCATTGCTTGTTGTTTTGTCTGGTTCAATAATACCGCTTATCCTAGTGAGTTTTACGGGCCCACCGGACCAGAAGCTTCTCAAGCTCAAGCATTTACTTTTCTAGTTAGAGACCAACGTCTTGGGGCTAACATGGGATCCGCTCAAGGGCCTACTGGGTTAGGTAAATATCTAATGCGTTCTCCGACCGGAGAAGTCATTTTTGGAGATGAAACTATGCGGTTTTGGGATCTGCGTGCTCCTTGGTTAGAACCTCTAAGAGGTCCCAATGGTTTGGACTTGAGTAGGTTGAAAAAAGACATACAACCTTGGCAAGAACGGCGTTCTGCGGAACATATGACGTATGCTCCTTTAGGGTCTTTAAATTCTGTAGGTGGTGTAGCTACTGAGATCAATGCAGTTAATTATGTCTCTTCGATAAGTTAGTTAGCTACCTCTCATTTTGTTCTAGGATTCTTCCTATTCGTGGGTCATTTATAGCACGTGGGAAGAGCTCGCGCAGCCGCAGTGGGGTTTGAAAAAGGAAATGATCGTGATTTTGAGCCTGTTCTTTCCATGACTCCTCTTAACTGAGATAACTGAGACAGGCGATCCAATGCTTAAGGTAGGAATCAATTTGATTACACTATATGAAACACCCCACACCCGGCCCACGAGCCTGAACCGGATCTGGTATGTTCCTTAAATAAATCGGTTTTCAATGTTCTAAATGACTTAGAGAAAATTTGTGTAATTTAAAAAAAAATTGTTTTGGGTTGGGCTTAATTTGAAACCTATTTAATAAATTCTGGAAATCCAACTTAAATAAGGTGACAAAATAATTTTTGGGTTTATTATTTTAAAAGAAATAAATTTACTTATCTTTAATCAAACATAAATTGTATCATATTCAAATAAAAATAAACAGAAATAAAGAAAATCCAATTGGGCCTTATGGCATTATTACATCATTCAAACCCAAAATAAAGTTTAAAGTACTAAAATTTCATAAAGTCCAAATTCCAAATAATTTCTTCAAGCGATGCATGGCCACCTTTAGCTCCTGCCGACCCGGTCCATTACTGCTCATCACCTGAAAAATAATTCCCCAACGGGGTGAGTCAACAGACTCAATGTGTACATAGTACTAATTTCCAACAAATCAGACATACAAGTCATATCAATATCATGTTCATACAAAATAAAGGATGATGCAACCCAAACCCAAACCTATTTTTCCATCCGCTACACACCACCCGTACCAACCTGTACACCGCGGGGACTACTAAGTCGACCCTCCATCCGCTACACACCATCGAAGGCAGTCGCTGCAGTCGACGTGCTCATCGCCCGCTTATGTTGTGTCATTAGACACTATATTCACTGGATGTAACCGAAGTTACCACTTTTCACTTTATGTGACCGTAGTCACCACTTTACGTTGGTGAGACCGTAGTCATCACCTTCACTTTCTTCCTCCGCAAATATCCCGAATGCCCCAATTATTTCATAACATATTTCACATACTTAATTTTCATTCATGTTACTAATCACATGTTCAAAATATATCACATTCACAATCCTATCAAAAGTAGGAAACGTACGTGGGTACTCCTTACCACATTTGTGGTGCTTAGCCACATTCACGTACTGTTACATATTTACATATCTAATGA
The DNA here is from genome assembly GCA_005393395.2 of Gossypium australe. Lineage (NCBI taxonomy): Eukaryota > Viridiplantae > Streptophyta > Magnoliopsida > Malvales > Malvaceae > Gossypium > Gossypium australe. The sequence goes on along the minus strand of CM016624.1, from coordinate 7,998,336 downwards.
TTGCCATGCAATTTATTGAAAGTTAGTAAGAGTACACACCTTTTTCGCTTAATAGTTTCCGTGAATTCCCGTAGAGCGATCTACCGATCTAGATCTTTCACTCCTATATTCGGCCATTAATTAAAACATATAAATAAACCTATTTGGTCTTAAAACCAAATCCTACTAGAAGTAGAATTACTTACCTAGTTGCCGAATTGATTTAATCAAGTCCCAACAGTTGCTAGAATTCCTCTTCCTTGAAATCGGCTAATACTAGGTATGTAACCATGTCAGTTTTCGGTTTTTGAAATAATGGAAAACACTTAAACAAATTATGCCTTGGTCGAATATCCCTTACCTTATGATGGGATTCCAAATCTGAAGAGGATTCCTTTATAAGCCTGTTGAAATCCTATAACTTCGTGTTAGATTAGATCTAACTTTGAAAACGTGAATCATAATCTTTAACCACATATTTATATTTATAATCCTTACCTTAGATCCTTAGATTTCCCGAAAAATCCCCTTTTGATGTTGTGGATGATTGCCCTCTTTCTTAGAATCCACAAAGATTCAGCTTAACAGTAGAACGGAGAAGAAAATAGAAGAAAAAGAGAGGGATTTTTGCTTAATGAAAATTCGGCAGAGAGGGGTTTTGCCTAGGGAGAATTTCGGCAGAGAGGAAGAGGGAGCAAATGTTGATGAGTAGCCCTCCTGTCCTCCTTTTATAGCCAAAGTTATCAGCCTAGGAGTCCTTTACTTGGCCACCACTCCTCTTTTTGATAATATTATCTCTTTTATTTAAAAGATAAAAGCCTTTAATCCATCAATTATCTCCTCAATTATCTCATTAGAAAATAATCCTTTATTTATCTCTTATTATTCACATATTTATGTGAATAAAACTCCTTTATTTATCTCTTATTATTCACATATTTATGTGAATAAAACTCCTTTATTTTTCTCTTATTATTCACATATTTATGTGAATAAAACTCCTTTATTTATCTCTTATTATTCACATATTTATGTGAATAAAACTCCTTTATTTCTCTCTTATTATTCACATATTTATGTGAATAAAACTCCTTTATTTCTCTCTTATTATTCACATATTTATGTGAATAAAACTCCTTTATTTATCTCTTATTATTCACATATTTATGTGAATAAAACTCCTTTATTTATCTCTTATTATTCACATATTTATGTGAATAAAACTCCTTTATTTCTCTCTTATTATTCACATATTTATGTGAATAAAACTCCTTTATTTATCTCTTATATATCCAAGTTTCCCAAAATGTTCAAGTTTCCATTTTTGGATCATTTCCAAAAATGTTTAGGTTTCCAAAAATGTCTAAGTTTCCAAAAATGTCTAAGTTTCCAAAAATGTCCATTTTCATTTCCATTTCCATTTTCATTTCCATTTTCCTTTCCATTTTCATGCATTTCTAGATTTCCAAAAGTGTCAAAAATTTATTCATAGTACTTGAAACTTGTCATTTCATACAATTAAACTGGAAATGCATAGGCCCTATTCAGGATGTTACAGTTCTACCCCCTTAAAATAATTTCGTCCTCGAAATTATTTATTGACGAACAATCGTACGGTCTAACTCACCCCACTACGCTATTGTTGCGCACTCTGATCCTAAAGAACTATCATACTTTCTAGGCACATTCTCTAGGTTCACATCCAAAGTTTCAATCACTTCACCAGCAATACAAGAATAAGCTAACCCTATAACAAGCAAAGCAATTAAGGGTATTTCAGAAATGAGGAACGTACCCGTTGTCATATCTGGCACATCTTCCTCCTCGCGACGGCCAACTGCATAAACCAACCTTGGTTGCCTCGCGTCTGCACCTTCAGCACCTCTTCTTGGTGCTTCACGTCCACGGCTCGAACCATTTCCTCCATGGTTCGGTCCACGACCTTGCTGAGGCTGCTGTCCACCTCTACCAGCCTGATTAACATTCTGAGTTGCCGGTTGGCTCTCATCTGTTTGCTTGGGACAATCCTTAAGCATATGGTCCTTGGACCCACACTTGAAACATCCTCCTGTTTTCCTCCAGCACTCTCCTAAGTGCTTCTTTCCACACACATCACAAGGTTGATACCGACCTTCTGAACCAACTTGCTGACCTCGCGGCCCCTCAACTCTAGGCCTCTTATTCTCAGATGATCCAGACGATCGAAAACCCCTTTCTGGCCTATTCCGATCAGTGTTCTGCCTTGTAGAATCCTTAATTCCTTCAGCCACTTTAGCCTTTTCCACTAACGCAGAAAATTCCCTCTCTTGATGCGGTGCTATCAACAATCTTAGATCGTCTCTTAGTCCGTCCTCAAAACGGACACAGCGTTCATGCTCAGTTGCCACTACACCTCGAGCATAACGACTCAACCTCAGAAATTCTACCTCGTATTCTGCTACGGACTTGTTCCCTTGAACCAGCCCCAGAAAAGCTTTCCTTTGCTCGTCTATATACCTAGTTCCCACATATTTCTTCTGGAATACCTCCTTAACATATTCCCAGGTCAGTTCCTCCGCCGTGGCACCATCTCGCACAGTTAACCACCACTGATAAGCTTCGTCGCGTAACAGTGCCACCATCCCTTTCAACTTTTCCTCTGGAGTCAGATCAAGCTCATCCATGATGCGCTCCGTTGCTTCCAACCAGTACTCAGCTGTACTGGGTGCTACTCCAGACACTCCACGAAACATTTCTGCTCCATTAGCTCAGAGCCGCTCAGGCACAGACTTATGATTTCCTGAATTGTTTCCTGCACCAGCCACCAATTCCAAAACTCGCAGCACAGCCTGCGACACGGCATCTTCCCCTGTCTGAGCCTGCTGCTCAACATTGACAGCTGAGGGTGATGGTGGTGGTGGTATCTCATTGTCAGAACCTTGTCCCGATCTAACAGTCATCCTTCCTCTACCTCTTCCACGACGACCACGTCTTCTTGAGCTCATTATCGACGAGATCTGATTAAGGAATTTTATGTATTAGTATTCTTGTTTCACTTATTACCCGCGATGATATCTTATGAAGAAGAGTTTAAGAGTAGTTCTTTCGTATTCATACATGCATACAGTCTTTTCCATTCATTCATTCATCCATCAACCAAGTATGAACTTCCGTTCATTCAGAGAAACGTTGTAGTTTTTGTTGTTGTTCGTTTCCCACTACCCAGGGGTATTACCGTAATTTTGTCCTACAGGGGCACTTTCGTAATTTTTCAGAAGAAAAACGTTTCTTGGTGTTTTTGTCAAAAAGTATTTTGAAGATTTCGAAGTCTCGGTAATTTTGGAAAAATTTCAAAATCTGGGGGTATTTTGGTAATTTTTCAACTTCAGGGGTATTTTGGTAATTTTTTCACAAATCAGGGTAAATTTGTAAATTTTGATAAATTAGAGATAGTTCAAAAGTTGTAAAACTTTGAAGGTTCTTTTTGAGAGTTTCCCCTTTTTTTTTAAAAATAGTGATGTTTGCAAAACTTTCAAAAGACAGGGTCATTTTGGTCATTTTGTAAGTTAGAGGCAATTTTGTGATTTTCCAAAATCAAGGTATTTTTGATAGTTTGCAAATTAGGGTTTTTGAACATTTATAAAATAATGAAATTTTTGAGAAACTGTTGGGTAGGTTCACATTTTGTAAATCAAGGGCATTTTTGTAATTTTCGCAAATCAGGAGTTTTTCAGAAAATGTTGTAAGAAAAATAATTTTCTCAGATTTCAAAGAAGTTTTTTTTTTTTTCAAAACGGCTAGTTCCCTTTTTGGGTTTTAGTCATTACGTTTAGCCTATGACCGAGCCCTCCTTGGTCAGGGTGAACCAAAGCTACGCACCAGGCAGGATTCGAGTGGAGAGGAGGTGAGTCACGCGGACTGCTTAAATACCAAGCTCCCACCGAAACCATTCCTAGACATGCGCACAGAGGTTGCCACACCACTGAGCCCTCTGAGTTAGGGCGAACCGAAGCTACGCACCAGGTAGGATACCTACGAAGAGGAGGTGAGTCACTAGGACTGCTTAAATACCAGACTCTTCCGGATCCAATCCTAGACATGCGTACAGGGGTTGCCACACCCTAGCTTAATAACTTAGTCATAGGTTTGTTAAGTTCATTAAGTCTTATGAGTTTCAAGTGTTTGAGTAGTCTAATCCTAGGGTTCAAGTTCCTATCACACTATTCTACGTTCCATGCCTTTTCTACCCTTTTACAATTCATAATTCACATAATCACACAGATGGTTAAAGGTACTTACCTGGTGGACTGCGGGTCGGAGACTTAGGTGCCATGCCATAAAACCTGCTTATTTCAAAAAATTCATTTGGGCTCGAATTGAAAACGTTTTGGGCCTGAGCCCACAGGCCGAGAGTTTTAAAACTGGGCCCTGATACCAACTGAAACACCCCACACCCGGCCCACGAGCCTGAACCGGATCTGGTATGTTCCTTAAATAAATCGGTTTTCAATGTTCTAAATGACTTAGAGAAAATTTGTGTAATTTAAAAAAAAATTGTTTTGGGTTGGGCTTAATTTGAAACCTATTTAATAAATTCTGGAAATCCAACTTAAATAAGGTGACAAAATAATTTTTGGGTTTATTATTTTAAAAGAAATAAATTTACTTATCTTTAATCAAACATAAATTGTATCATATTCAAATAAAAATAAACAGAAATAAAGAAAATCCAATTGGGCCTTATGGCCTTATTACATCATTCAAACCCAAAATAAAGTTTAAAGTACTAAAATTTCATAAAGTCCAAATTCCAAATAATTTCTTCAAGCGATGCATGGCCACCTTTAGCTCCTTCCGACCCGGTCCATTACTGCTCATCACCTGAAAAATAATTCCCCAACGGGGTGAGTCAACAGACTCAATGTGTACATAGTACTAATTTCCAACAAATCAGACATACAAGTCATATCAATATCATGTTCATACAAAATAAAGGATGATGCAACCCAAACCCAAACCTATTTGTCCATCCGCTACACATCACCCGTACCAACCTGTACACCGCGGGGACTACTAAGTCGACCCTCCATCCGCTACACACCATCGAAGGCAGTCGCTGCAGTCGACGTGCTCATCGCCCGCTTATGTTGTGTCATTAGACACTATATTCACTGGATGTAACCGAAGTTACCACTTTTCACTTTATGTGACCGTAGTCACCACTTTACGTTGGTGAGACCGTAGTCATCACCTTCACTTTCTTCCTCCGCAAATATCCCGAATGCCCCAATTATTTCATAACATATTTCACATACTTAATTTTCATTCATGTTACTAATCACATGTTCAAAATATATCACATTCACAATCCTATCAAAAGTAGGAAACGTACCTGGGTACTCCTTACCACATTTGTGGTGCTTAGCCACATTCACGTACTGTTACATATTTACATATCTAATGATTGCCATGCAATTTATTGAAAGTTAGTAAGAGTACACACCTTTTTCGCTTAATAGTTTCCGTGAATTCCCGTAGAGCGATCTACCGATCTAGATCTTTCACTCCTATATTCGGCCATTAATTAAAACATATAAATAAACCTATTTGGTCTTAAAACCAAATCCTACTAGAAGTAGAATTACTTACCTAGTTGCCGAATTGATTTAATCAAGTCCCAACAGTTGCTAGAATTCCTCTTCCTTGAAATCGGCTAATACTAGGTATGTAACCATGTCAGTTTTCGGTTTTTGAAATAATGGAAAACACTTAAACAAATTATGCCTTGGCCGAATATCCCTTACCTTATGATGGGATTCCAAATCTGAAGAGGATTCCTTTATAAGCCTGTTGAAATCCTATAACTTCGTGTTAGATTAGATCTAACTTTGAAAACGTGAATCATAATCTTTAACCACATATTTATATTTATAATCCTTACCTTAGATCCTTAGATTTCCCAAAAAATCCCCTTTTGATGTTGTGGATGATTGCCCTCTTTCTTAGAATCCACAAAGATTCAGCTTAACAGTAGAACGGAGAAGAAAATAGAAGAAAAAGAGAGGGATTTTTGCTTAATGAAAATTCGGCAGAGAGGGGTTTTGCCTAGGGAGAATTTCGGCAGAGAGGAAGAGGGAGCAAATGTTGATGAGTAGCCCTCCTGTCCTCCTTTTATAGCCAAAGTTATCAGCCTAGGAGTCCTTTACTTGGCCACCACTCCTCTTTTTGATAATATTATCTCTTTTATTTAAAAGATAAAAGCCTTTAATCCATCAATTATCTCCTCAATTATCTCATTAGAAAATAATCCTTTATTTATCTCTTATTATTCACATATTTATGTGAATAAAACTCCTTTATTTATCTCTTATTATTCACATATTTATGTGAATAAAACTCCTTTATTTTTCTCTTATTATTCACATATTTATGTGAATAAAACTCCTTTATTTATCTCTTATTATTCACATATTTATGTGAATAAAACTCCTTTATTTATCTCTTATTATTCACATATTTATGTGAATAAAACTCCTTTATTTATCTCTTATTATTCACATATTTATGTGAATAAAACTCCTTTATTTCTCTCTTATTATTCACATATTTATGTGAATAAAACTCCTTTATTTATCTCTTATATATCCAAGTTTCCCAAAATGTTCAAGTTTCCATTTTTGGATCATTTCCAAAAATGTCTAAGTTTCCAAAAATGTCTAAGTTTCCAAAAATGTCCATTTTCATTTCCATTTCCATTTTCATTTCCATTTTCCTTTCCATTTTCATGCATTTCTAGATTTCCAAAAGTGTCAAAAATTTATTCATAGTACTTGAAACTTGTCATTTCATACAATTAAACTGAAAATGCATAGGCCCTATTCAGGATGTTACACTATATATATTGAAGGAATCAGGTGATATAAGTATTCTGTTTTCCTTTCGTTTCAACTCATTTTCTATCTAAAATATTTTTTTTTTGGCTCGGCTATTCCACCTAGCCGAGCCATTACCTTTTATTAATATTAAGATTCTTAATTAAGAAGCCAGGAAAAAGCAATAAAGAAAGAAATCTATTCATCGAGCAAAAGGAGAGAGAGGGATTCGAACCCTCGATAGTTCTTTGTTTCGAACTATACCGATTTTCAAGACCGGAGCTATCAACCACTCAGCCATCTCTTCGAAAGCTAATTTCTATTTTATTTTTATTCCACCGAATCGAACATGGCCATATGAGTTGATACCATCACTATGTATAGAAAGATATCGTGTGTGAACCTATAGGTCAATCTATTTATCTGTATATATAGATAGATGAAATGCATAATCTAGCATGCCTATTTGTGAACGTGAAATAAAAAAATCACCCTCGACCCCATGTACGAATAAAAGCGGTTAAAGGGTTGGAAATAAGTCATATAGAATCAATCGATTCATGGTAAAATCCCTCTACCTTGCATTTTATTATTATTTTTGGTCAATATCATAGAGGGATCAAATGGTATAGTTCTTTTGTTGGTAGCTTGGAGGATTAGAAACATGACTATTGCTTTCCAATTGGTTGTTTTTGCATTAATTGCTACTTCCTCAATCTT